>PVJD01015618.1:0-24200 GCA_004026545.1 Mormoops blainvillei
AGGGGAACCTAATCAACAAAACAAACAAATGAGCAAAATAGAACCAGAGACTTGGGAATAAAGTACAAAGAGACAGTGACTAGAATGGGGGGGGGAGATTGGGGGAAAGAAGGGGAAGGGAAAAGCCAAGGGACATGAATAGAGGACTAATGGGCATGGACAATGATGGGGATTGACTGGGAGTGGGGGAGGACAGAGCAGGGGAGAGCATTGGGGAAAAAGGTGGGGCAACTGTAACTGAACAACAAGAGAAATTAAAAAAATAAACACATCATATAAAATTAAAATCATACAAAACATCTTCTTGACCAATGGGGCATGAAAATAAAAATCAATAACAGAAGAGAAACTGGATATTCAAAAATATATGGATGCTAATACGCTCTTTAACAACAAATGGGTCAAGGATAAATCACAAGTAAAATTAGAAAATACCTTGAAAATTTAGAATTAAAATACATATTATCTAAAAATGAAACACAGCATATAAAAACCAATGGGATGCAGCAGAAAGCAGTGCTCAGAGGAAAATTTATAGCTTTTATTGCTTACAGTAAAAAAAGAAAGATCCCAAATCAGTAGCCTAAATTTACACCTTAGGGACCTATAAAAGTGAGAGAAAACTAAACCCAAAGCTAGCAGAGGACAGAAATAATAAAGATCAGAGTGGATATAAATGATATAAACAACAGGACAAAAAAACAATAGAAAGAGTCAACAAAGCCAAAAGTTGATTCTTTAAACAGATCAATACAATTGACATATACTTACATAGACTAACTAGAGAGAGGACAGAGAGAGAATATGGGAATAAACAAAATTTTAAAAAATGAAAATAAGAAAGTATTATTGACCTTACTCAAATGAAAAACAAATTTAGAGTACTAAGAAAAATTGTATGTCAACAAAGTAGATAATCTATATGGAGTGGACAAATTATCTAATTTAATTCAGGAAAAACTAGAAATTTTCAACAGACCTATAATAAGTAAAGAGAGTAAATTAGTAATAAAATATCTTCAGATAATTAAAGGCCCTGGGTCAGATGGCTTCACTGGTGAATTCTACCAAACATTTTTTTTCTATTTTTTGTATATTTTATTGATTATGCTATTACAGTTGTCTCATTTTTTCTCCCCTTTATCCCCTCTGCCCTGCACCCCATCCCAACCTCCCCATGTCAACATTTTCCCACCACCACTTTCTCCAGCCCCTCTCCTCCCCACCTCCCACCCTCAACCCTTCCCCCATTTGGAATTGTCAATGTGTCACTAATCTTATTCAAAATGTTTTTAAAAAATAGAAAAGGAGAAAATACTTCCTAAGTCATTCTATGAGGGACTTATTAACTTGATAGAAAAGTCAGATAAAGGTAGCACAAGAAAAGAAAGTTATAGTCCAATATGATTCATGAATATAGAGGTAAAAATCCTCAACAAAATACTCACAAACCAAACCATGAACAAGTACAATTTATTCCAGAGCAAGGTTGGTTCAACATAAGTAAATTAATTAATGTAATATATCAAATAATGGACTGAAGGAAAATATTATCTTACCTGACATAGCAAAGGCATTTGACAAAATCCAATATTGTTTCATGTAGTAAAAGCACTTGGAAAACTAAAACTCCATTAATGTGTTAAATGACATTTATGGGAAGCCACAGTTAACATACTCTGTGGTGAAAGGCTGAAAGTTGTCTCCCTAAGATGAGGAACAAGATATGGATGCCCACTTTTATCACTGCAGTTCATCATTGTACTGGGAATTTTAGTCAGAGTAACTCGACAGGGAAAAGATAATAATAAAAAGCATCCAAAGTGGAAAGGAAGAAGTAAAACTGTATTTCCAGATGACATGACCTGTAATATAGAAAATCCCAAATAATCCACAAAAACTTAGAGCTAATAAATTAATTGCAAAAAATAGCAGGTTCCATAAGCAGCAACATAAGAATCATTTTTGTTTTTACACACTTCCAATGAACAACCTTTTTTAAATTTTATTGTTTATGCTATTATACTTATCCCACTTTTTCCCATTTTACTCCCCACAACCAGCCCATACCCCACTTTTATAATCAGTCCCCTGGCCATTGTCCATGTCCATGGGTCCTTCACATGTTATGTGACTAAGTCCTTAGCCCTCTTTCAATCAGTTCCCACTTCACCCTTCCCACGCACAACTCTGTCTGTTCAATGTTCCTGTGACTCTGGTTCTATTTTGCTCATTAGTTTATTTTGTTCATTAGATTCCTTCATTGGATAGTAGTTTATTTATTTTTTCATTAGATATTTCTTATAAGTGAGATAATATGGTATTTGCCTTTCACCAACCAGCTTATTGTACTTAGCACAATAGTCTCCAGTTTCATCCATGTTGTTGAAAAAAGTTGAAATTCCTTCTTTCTTTCTGCTTCATAGTCTTCCATTGCTTACATGTACACAAATTTTTTATTGTTGTTCAGTTACAGTTGTCCCACCTTTTTCCTTGTTGCTCTCCTTTACCCCACCTGCCCTTCTTCCACAGTCAATCCCCACACCATTGTCCATACCCATGCGTCCTCTATTCATGTTCCTTGACTTGCACATTCCCCTTCTTTCCCTAGTTATCCCCCTCCCCACTCCCTTCTGATCAGTCAGTTTGTTCATTATTTCATGTCTCTGGTTCTATTGTGCTCATTTGTTTGTTTTGTCGATTAGGTGTGTTTTTTTCCCCCCACTCATCTACTGGTGGGTACTTAAGGTGTTTCCTAATCATGTGTATTGTAAATAGTGCAATGAACATGAGGGTGCAAAAATTTTTTGAATTGGTGGTCAGAGATTCTTCAGCTGTGTTTCCAGCAGTGGAACTGCTGGATCAAACAGTGGTTCCATTTTTAATTTATCTGAGGAAATTCCATGTTTATCTCAGTAGTCGCACTACTATGCATTCCCACCCACAGAGCTCTAGGGTTCCCTTTTCTCTACACCCTCACAAGCACTTGTTGGTTGATTTATTAATGACAGCCATTTTGGTAGGTGTGATGTGATATTTTATGGTGGTTTTAATTTGCATCTCTCTGATGGCTAGTGATGTTCAGTGTGTTTTCTTATGTCTATGGGTCTTCTGTAGGTTCTCCTTGGAGAAGTGCCTATTCAGTCTTTTGCTCATTTTTTAATTGGATTGTCTTCCTAGTATTGAGTCTTATGAATTATTTATATATACTGGAGATTAAACCCTTGTTCAGCGTTATCATTGACAAATATGTTCTACCATACAATTGGTTCCCTTTTCATTTTGATGATGGTTTCCTTAGCTGTGCAAATTTTTTTTTACTTTAATGTAGTTAATTTGTTTATTTTTTTCCTTTATTTCCCTTGCCCTGTGAAATATATTAGCAAAAATATTGCTCTGCAAGATATCTGAAATTTTACTGCTTCTGTTTTCCTTTAGTATGTTTATGGTATTATGACATATTTAAGAGTTTTATCCATATTGAGTTTATTCTGCTACATGATGTAACACAGTGGTCTAGTTTCATATTTTTTTCCATGTACTAATGCAGTTCACCCAACAGCATTTATTGAAGAGATTACCATTGTATGCGCTTGCATCCTTTGTAAAATATCAATTGACCATAAAGATGTGGGTTTATTACTGGGCTCTCTATTCTGTTTCATTGATCTATGTGTCTGTTCTTATGCCAGTACCACACTGTTTTGCTCATGGTGGCCTGGCAATATAGTTTGATATCAGGTATTGTGATCCCTCCAACTTTAATTTTCTTACTCAAGATTTCCAGGCTATTCAGGGTCTTTTTTGGTGCCATATAAATTATTGGAATATTTGTTCCGGGTCTGTGAAATATATCAGTGGTATCTTAATACAAATTTCGTTAAATCGCATTGGTTTGGGTAGTATAGACATTTTAATGATGTTACCTCTTCCAGTCCATGAACATGATATATGTGTCTGCTATTTGTATCTTCCTCAGTTTCTTTCTTCATTGCCCTATAGTTTTTTGAATACAGGTCTTTACCTCCTTGGTTAAATTTATTCTTAGGTACTTTATTTTTTTGTTGTTGCAGTAGTAAATAGGATTATTTTCTTCGTTTTCTGATAGTTTATTACTGGTGTATAAAAATACATCAATTTATGAATATTGACTTTTATCTCACTACTTTGCTGAATTCATTTATTAGGTCAAGTAATTTTTTGGTGGAACCTATAAGGTTTTCTATGTACAATATCATGTCTTCTGTGAATAATGACAGTTTTACTCCTCCTTTCCAAATTGGTTGCCTTTTATTTCTTCTTCTTCTCTGATCACTGTGGCTAAGACTTCTAGTACTATGTTGAATAAGACTGGTAAAATCAGACACCATTGTCTTGTTTCTAACCTTAAGGGCTTTTATGTTTTGCCCATTGAGTATGATGTTGGCAGTAGATTTTTCCTATATGGCCTTTATGATGTTGAGGTATGCTCCCTCTATACCCACTCTGGTGAGTGTTCTGGTCATAAATGGGTGCTGGATTTTATCAAATTTTTTCCTGCATTTAATGATATGATCATGTGACTTTTTGTATTTCATTTCGTTTGTGTGATGTATCATATTTACTGATTTGTGAGTATTGTACCATCCTTGCATCCCTGTGATAAATCAGAGTTGATCATGGTGTATGATCTTTCAAATGCATTGCTGATCCAGTTTACTAATATTTTGTTGAGTATCTTAACATATATATTCATCCAAGATATTGCCTTGCACTGTTCTTTCCTTTTTGTGTTTTTGCCTGGTTTTAGAATTAGGAAAATTCTGGCCTCATAGGAAGAGTTTGCAAGTCTTCCCTCTTCTTGAATTTTTTGGAATAGTTTAAGAAGGATAGGTGCTAATTCTTCTTAGAATGATTGGTAAAATTAGACTGTGAAGCCATATGGTTGAGTGCTTCTGTGTGCCCAGATTTTTTAAATAACTGTTTCTGTTTTGCTAGTTGTTATCAATATATTCTTGTTTTCTGCTTCTTCCTGATTCAGTTTTGGAAGACTGCATGTCTGTAGAAGCTTATCAATATTTCCAGGTTGTCCAATTTATTGACATATAGTTGTTTATAATAGTTTCTTACGATCTTTTTATATCTGGGATATTTGCTGTTACATCTCTTCTTTCACTTCTAATTTTACTTATTTGCATTCTATCTCTTTTTTTCTTGATGAGTCTGGTGAAAGGCTTGTCAACTTTGTTAATCTTTTCAAAGAACCAGCTCCTGGATCCACTGATTTTTTTGAATTTTTCTTTTTTTTTAGTCTCTATGTCATTTATTTCTGCTCTGATCATAACTATTTCCTTCCTTCTACTCACTCTGGGCTTTGTGTGATGGTGTTTTTCTAGTTCTTTTAAACATAAGTTTAGGTTGTTTATTTGAGATTTTACTATATTATTTAGGTAAGTCTGTAATGCTATGAACTTCCCTCTGACAACTGCTTTCATTGTGTCTCATAGATTTTGGGTCTGTATGTGTTCATTTTCATTTTTCTCTAATTATTTTTTGATTTTTTTTCCCTTAACCTCATAACCCAATCATTACTTAATAAAATATTATTTAGCCTCCTTATATTTGAATGTTTTTGAGTTTTTTCTTCAGGTTGACTTCTAGTTTCAAGCCATTATAATCCAAGAAAATGCTTGATATGACTTCAATTTTCTTGAATTTGTTAAGGCTTATTTTGTATCTTACATTGTGCTCAATCTTTGAGAATGTTCTATGTGCATTTGAGAAGAATGTATGCTCTGCTTCTTTGGGTTGAAATATTCTGTAAATATTAATTAAACCATTTTATATAATGTGACATTTAATATAACTACACCCTAGTTGACTTTTTGCCTGGAGGATCTGTCCATTGTTGACATTGGGGTGTTAAAATCCCCTACAATGACTATATTGCTATTGGTCTCTTTCTTAAAGTCCTCCAAGATTATCTTTTTATATTTATGTGCTCCTATATTGAATGAATACATGTTTACTAGGGTTATATTCTCTTGCAGGACTACTCACTTGAGTGTTATGCAGTGACCTTCTTTGTTTCTTGTTATGGCTTTTGTTTTGAAGTCTATTTTGTCTGGTATAAGTATTACTACCCCAGCCTTTTTTCATGTCCGTTTGCTTGGAATGTTTTTCTATCCCTTCACTTTCAACCTGTGTAGATGCTTTGTTCTGAGGTTGACCTTTGTAGACAGCATATATGCAGGTCATGTTTTCTTATTCATTCAGCTACCCTATGTCTTTTTATTGGAACATTTAATCCGTTTACATTTAAGATTTTTATTAATAACTACTTATTCATTGCCATTTTTATGGTCTGGGCAGCTCTTTTTTTTATTGTGGTTCAGTTATGGTTGTCTTCATTCATCCCCACATTGCTATCCCCTGTCTCATCCAACCCTGCTCCCAAAGACAATCGCCACCCCATTGTCTTTGACCATGGGCCCTTTGTACATGTTCCTTGACTTGATCCTTCCTTTTTTTTACCCTGTTATCTCCCTCCTCCCACTTCTCAGGTCACTGTGAGTTTGTTCTTTATTTCCATGTCTCGTGTTTTTTGCTCATTTGCTTGTTTTGTTGATTAGGTTCCACTTATAAGTGAAATCATATGGTATTTATTTCACCTTCCACTTTAAACGAGAGCCTTGCTGGATAGAGTAGTCTTGGTGGGAACTCCTTAATTTTCATTATTTGGAATATCTCACTCTAGTCCCTTCTGGCCTGTAGTGTTTCTGTTGAGAAATTAGCTGACAACCATTTTGGAGCTCCCTTGTAGGTAACTGTCTCTCTCTTGCTACCTTTAATGTTCTCTCTTTGTCTTGATTTTTTTGGTCTTTTTTGTTGATGTTTTATTGTGCATACTGTTACACATGCCCTATTTCACCCCTTCACCCCATTTACCAGCCTGCCTTCTAATTCGATAGTCAACCTCCACACCATTGTCGATATCAATGGGTCCTTCATGTATGCTGTTTGACTAATTCTTTCACTTTCTCTCAATCATTCCCCAGCTCTGGTCTCCCCTCTTACATCTGTCAGTCTGTTCCATGATTCTGTGCCTCTGGTTCTATTTTGTTTATTAGTTTATTTTTTATTAAATATTTCTTATAAGTGAGATCATATGGTATTTACCTTTCACTGCCTGGATTATTTCACTTAGCATAATCTCCAGTCCCATCCACGCTGTTGCAAAAGATAAGAATTCCTTCTTTCTTTCTGCTGTGTAGTATTCCACTGAGTAAATGTACCACAGTTTTTTGATTCATTCATCAGCTGATGATCACTTTGGCTGTTTCCAAATTTGGCTACTGTAAATAACACTGCTATGAACATAGAGGTGCATAAGTTATTTTCAATTGCTGATCTGAGATTCTTAGGGTATATTCCCAGCAGTTGAAAAGCTAGGTCAAAAGGCAGTTCCATTATTAATTTTTTGAGGGAACTCCATACAGTATTTTGCAGTGACTGCACCATTCTGCATCCCACCAACAGTGCACTAGGCTTCCCTTTTCTCCACATCCTTGCCAGCACTTGTTATTGGATGATGTATTAATGATAGCCATTTTGGAAAACATGAAGTGATATTTCATTGTTGTTTTAGTTCGCATCTCTCTGATGGCTAGTGATGTTGAGCTTCTTTTCATATGTCTATGGGCTCTCTATGTCTTCCTTGGAGAAGTGTCTATTCAGATCCTTTGCTCATTTTGTAATTGGATTGTTTGTCTTCCTGGTGTTGAGTCGTGTGAGTTCTTTATATATTTTGGAGATTAAACCTTTGTCTGATGTATCATTGATAAGTATTTTCTCCCATAGAGTTGATTGCCTTTTCATTTTGAAGTTGGTTTCTTTAGCTGTGCAAAAGCTTTTTGATTTGATTTAGTCCCATTTATTTATTTTTTTCCTTTAATTCCCTTGCTCTAGGAAATACATTTACAAAAATATTGCTTCTCTCTTTATCTTTAAATTTTGCCATTTTAATCGTGATGTGTCCTGGTATGGGCCTCTTTAGGTCATCTTAATTGGGACTCTCTGTGCTTCCTGAACCTGTATGACTCCCTCACCAAATTAGGGAAGTTTTCTGTCCTTATTTCTTCACTTAGGCTTTCTTTTCATGGTTCCCTTTGGTCTCCTGGTATGTCTATGATGCAAATTTTGTTACATTTCATGTTGTCCCAAAGATCTTTTTGTTATCCTCATTCTCCTTAAGTCTTTTTTTTTTCCATTTTGTTGCTATGACTGGATGTTTCTTCCACCTGTCTTCCAAATCTGTTTTGATCCTCTACTTCATGAAACCTGCTTTTAATTCTTTCTAATGTATTCTTCATATCAGATATTGCATTCTTCACTTCCAAATGCTTCTTATTTATAAATTTTGTTTTTTTTCATGCTGACATAGTTCTCATGAAGTTCCTTGAGCATCTTTTAACCATTACTTTGAATTCTATGTCTGATAATTTGCTTCCCTCAGTTTCACATAGCTCTTTTTCTTGGGGTGCCTCATTTTTTTGAAGGTTGTTTCCTTGTCTCCCCATTTTCAGTTGTCTCTTTTCATTTGTTTCTATGTATTTGGTAGGTGTGCTTCAGCTCCCTGTCTTCATGGGGACAGATTATGAGGTAGGAGTCCTGTGGGACCCAGTGGTGCAGGCTGCTTGATCTCCTGATATGGATCCCTTAGGAATGTTCTTTGTGTGGGTTATGTGGACTCTCTTGCTGTATTTGGGTTATGAATGCTGTTGGCTTGTTCATTGGTGGGGTCTTCCCTCCAGCTGGCTGAATGAACCGCTCAATTTTTGCCATGTCTTGTATCCTGTTCGACTAGTGCTGGCAGAACAAAGCAAAACAACACAAAAATGAAACAAAAACAGGCAAACTACCTGAACAACAAGAGCAATCTCAGTGACAAAAGATCAGAGAATAATAAAAGTGGAAAAAGAGATGGAATATTAGGGAAAGGGGAAAGTAAAAGAAAAAAGAGTTAGAGGAGACCAAAAGAGCAAAGTGACTGTGGAAGGAGAAAAAGGGAGAGAACTAATATGAATAACTGATTGAAAGAGGAAAACAGGTAAAAAAGCACAAAGAAAGATAAAGAATAACAAAAATAAGAAAAGTAAAGAAGGGAACAATGGGATAATCAATGGTAAGGGTAAAGTAAGAGATATGAAAGAAAAATAGAGCAATAAAAATAGAAGAAAAAGAAAAGAATAGAAAAAATAATAAAACGGTTGTGAAAGAGAAAATATAATGAAAAGGAATAAAATGGAATTCACCTCAGCAGAATTGAGTGTTTCCTTGTTGGGCTTTCCCTTTGGATATGGCTCTGATGCAGTCTGATGCTATTGTTATCTAATGTCAGGTGCTGTCTACATCCAGCCCTCAGCAGCCTGTTCAAATCTGCATAAGATCCACAGTTTGTGGCCGATCTTTCTGGGCTTGGCTGCTCCCAGGATGGGCCCAGCTGCCAAGCTGGTTTTTATTAGCACTGGTCCCAGAGGTGTTTTAGCAAATGTCCCAACTCACCACAGGAACTGCTTCTTCTTGTCCATGCCTGCTGGCTAGCTGTCAGTCTTAGAGTAGTTGCAGACCTGACTGTTTATGAGAGGGCTTCTTGTGAATTTGGGGGGATGGGGTTCCCACTGATTTCTCCCTTTTAATACAGCTCTCATGTTTTCTTAGGCTGATGAAAGCCAATATCAAGTGCTGACTTCCTATAGCTCTTGGCAGCCTGTTTGAAGCTGCAAGCAATTCACAATTTCTTGTTGAGTCCTCTGGGCTTGGCTGAATCTGGGTTGCACCAAACTACTCTGCCAAGCTGGGGTTAACTGCACTGGATCCAGGGGTGTGTCAGCAAGTGACCTAAGTCACTTCAGGATCTGCCTCTGCCTGTTTCTGCCTGCTGGCCTGAGTCAGTCTTAGACTACTCACAAAGCTGGCTGTTTCTGAGAGGGTTTCTGAAGGAATTAGAGGGAAGGTATTGGGACTCCTGGATCTCCCATGGTCGGTGTTTTTCAGACTTCACGGAAGATGATGGGTGTGCTTCCTTGCCCTGGAGCCACTATTCTGAGCCTGTCACTTTTTTTCTCTAGCAGACTAATGGGTGGAGTCTCCAGAGCCAAGATTTGGGTTCTGCCAGAAACCAGGAGTGTGTTTCTATGGCTCTCCCATGAGGGGGTAGCATCAGTCTACTTCCTGGATAAGTGTATAGAATGGGTGCACCCTATAGCTTATTTCTGACACTCCCTGAGTCTGTGTATGTTGCTTTCTCCTCAGCAGGGGTTAAGATGCAGGATTGGTAAAAATAGAGAAAAAAGAAATGAAAAAACATGACAAAACAATACAAAACAAAGAACAAAAAGAAAAAGCTGCCAGCTGGGTCCACCAGGATTCTAGGTGTGGGAGGCGGCGTGGAGCTGTACCTCACAGGGTAAGGTAATTGTTTTCCCCCTATAAGGGGCTTGCTGTTCCCAAGAAATATGGCTGCTGTGGACTCCAGGTGTATCCCAGCACAGAAAACACTACAGCTGCTCCCCCTTGTCTTTCCCATTGCCTCCCACTCCAGACTCTCCTCATAAGACTGCAGCCCGCCCCACTCTCCCTTTGCTTAGGCCAAGGTGAGTGGTTATGAACACGAAACCTGTGCTTAGGCCCTTCAAGAATTAAAAAAGAAAAAATAAATAAAGAATGGTTTTGTCTCCAGCAAGCTTCCTCTCTCCCCAGCAGAGACAAACTGCATGGACTTTCACTGCTGGGTGCTACATAGTCCGCCGATCCTTCACAGGTGCTCTGTGCTTGGGAGAACTGTTTGTGATTCCAGTTTCTCTCCTTTCAAGTGGAAGCTCCCATAGACGTGTGGTTGCCTCACCCCACTGCTTTTGTGAATGGGGCTGGTTCTCTTAACAGCCTCACCCACTCCTAACAGTAGTGGTGTATTCTTTTCCTCATCTTTGGTTAAAAGTCCCTTTTTGGGAGGTAGTCCTTGATTTATTTCAGTCTCTACTCCACTCTTTACTTTTATTTCCAATTTGGTTTTGGTAGTAGGTGTGTGATATATCCTCCTGCTCTGCTACCATCTTGCAACCCCCACCAATGAACAATCATAAAAAGCAATCAAAAAAGCAGTTCAGATTATAATAGCATCTTAAAGAACAAAATGCCTAGGCATAAATTTAACCAAGGAGATGAAAGACATGCATATCAAAACTACAAATATTATTGAAAGAAATTAAAGACAAGATTTTAAGCATAGAGATATTTATCACAATTTTTTTTTGAGAGAGAGATTGATTTGTCCTTTCACTTATTTATGCATTTATTGGTTGATTCTTTTAAGTGCTCTGACCAGGGCTCTAACCTGCAACCTTGGCATATTGGGAAAATGCTATAACCAACTGAGCAGCATGGCCAGGGTATCACAATTTTTAAAAAATATGCAAATAGCTTTCTTAATTTTTTTTTTACAATTAAGAATGATAAAGTTTTATTCAATGGTCTTAGGGTTTGCAAACTGGAAACAACTAGGCAATGCCCAGAGTGTTCTGAGGAAGAAAGAACAGCTAAGAGTTTTTATGGTAAAAAAAAATACGTTCTTGAGAAGAGTCATCCCTGAATTCTTAGTCTCTGGAGTGGTCTAAGATGATAATCTTCCAGATGTATGGTAGCCTGGATAATGAATGTCAGGCGGTCTGGACACATGAATATTCTTTCTTAAGTCCTTTGGGCAAATAATTAGAGGACTATCTCTAGGATATATATAAGCATCTATATCTGTATCACTCTCTACCTTAATATCTATCTGCAGGCGTTGATGTACAACACGAAAGTTAAAAAGTTTAAGTCCTCAGTCTAGTTTAAAAAAAATAAAATCTGTTCCTCATGCTTTTGCCCATTTGGTCTGAAGCAGTTTTGTCAGCTTGACTATACAGACTCCATTTTAAGTCAGCTTAGCTCCACTGACTTGATCTTGGGATCAGTGCAGACCTATGACCCTGCAAGCCAGGGTGAGAGTATATTAGCTTCTGGGGTTGTTGTAAAATATACCAAAAACCAGGTGAACAACAGACAGCTTTGTCTCACAGCCTAGAGCTAGAAGTCCAGAATCAAGATGTTGGTAAGACTGGTTCCTCTCAGGGCTGCGATGGAAGGATCTATTTCAGGCTTCTCCTTAGCATGTGTACATTGTGTTCTCCCAGTGTGAGTGCATATCTCCAAATTTCCCCTTTTATTTGTTTTATTTTTAATACATTTTATTGATTATGCTATTAAAATTGTCCAAATTTTTACCCCTTTGTCCCCCTCCACCTGGTATTCCCCATTCCCTCCAGCAATCCCCACCCCATAGTTCATACCCATGGGTCATGCATAGAAGTTCTTTGGCTTCTCCATTTCCTATACTGTTCTTAACACCCCCCAGTCCATTCTGTAACAATATATTTGTATGTCTTCATCTCTGCATGTTTTCTCCATTCTCCCCTTTCCTCTTCCCAACTGATAACTGTCCAAATAAACTCTGTATCTATGATTCTGTTTCTGTTCTGCTTCTTTGCTTAGTTTGTTTTTAGATTCAATTGATGATAGTTGTGAATTCATTACCATTTTATGTTCATAGTTTTGATCTTCTTCTTTTTCTTAGATAAGTCCCTTTAACATTTCATATAATAAGGGCTTGGTGTTGATGAACTCCTTTAGCTTTACCTTGTCTGGGAAGCACTTTATCTTCTCTTCCATTCTAAATGATAGTTTTGCTGGATAGAGTAACCTAGGTTATAGGTTCTTGCTATTCATCACTTTGAATACTTTGAATACTTTCACCACTTTGCCAGTCCCTTCTTGCCTGCAAAGTTTCCTTTGAGAAATCAGCTGATAGTCTTATGGGAACTCCTTTGTAGGTAACTATATGCTTTTCTCTGCTGCTTTTAAGGTTCTCCCCTTTTTTTCTGTTTTTCTTATTTTTAAACAACAGATTTAAGGAATGGTGAAAGGTATAGTGTAACAATTTAAAATTGTGCAAAAATATTCCATGTAGAAACACAATGTTTAAATATTGAAGTGTTGTCTTTCATTTTCATTACTATAAATGTTTTTTCTTGCAAAACTAATTATACATATATAATATCTTAAATTTCACTTTTCTTAGATAGCATTAATTATTTGCATTCCCCATTACATTAAATAATCATTAAAACTTTGTTTTGAAGAATTTTATTGCATTCTATAGCTATATTCATACATTCTGTTAGTGTTAGGCATTTTGGTTGGGCAGTGAATGCCTTATACATACATATATACCTGAATCTCTGATTATTACCTTAGGGTATATTCTTACAGGAGAAATGTCTTGTTTGAGACATTTGATATATACAAATAGTTCTCAACTTATTTTTTCCAACTTTATGATAGTTTGAAAACAGTACACATTTAGTAGAACTGTACTTCAAATTTTGAATTTTGATCTTTTCCCAGGCTAGCAATATGTGGTGTGATACTCTCATGATACTGGGCAGTGGAAATGAGCTGCAGCTTTCAGTATGCCACGTAATCTCTATGATAAATAACCAACAATCTACAACGCACTGTGTTGCCAGCATTTTTTTTGGAGATTGTGTTCTGTGTATTTGTATCACATCATGTCTACAAAACACCCATCTGTGTCTCCTAAAGAAGAGGAAGTAAAAAGAAGAGGAAGGCAATTACTCTTGAAGTGAAACACAAGATAATTGTTTATCTGCAGGCACATAGGAAGTAAGCTAGGTTAAAATATGGTGTTCAGTAGGTTAGGTGTATTAAGTACAGTTTTTGATTTATTTACTTTGAACTTACAATGGGTTATTTTCAAGACATAACTTCATTGTAAATTGAGGAGCATCTGTATTCAAAATAAATCCTCAGAGAAATTCATATGCAGTACAAAATATCTGATCTGTTTTACTTTTTAATTAAATTTATTGGGGTGACATTGGGTAATAATATTATATAGGTTTCAGGAGTACAATTCTATAATACATCATCTATATATTGTATCGTGTGTTTAACACCCCATGTCAAGTCTCCTTCCATCACCGTGTATCCTCCCTTTACCCTTTTCTCCCTTCCCCAGCCCCTTTTTCCTCTGATAATCACCATACTGTTGTCTGTACCTATGAGTTTTATTTTTTGCTTAAGCCCTTCACTTATTTCACCCAGCCCTGCAACCCACTTCCCCTCTAACAGATGTCAGTTCTCTGTGAGTCTGTTTCTATTTTTTTTTTGTTCATTAGATTCCACATATGAGTGAAACCATATGGTACTTGTCTTTATCTGACTGGCTTATTTCACTTAGCATAATACTGTCCAGATCCATCCATGCTGTTGCAAAGGGTACGATTTCCTTCTTTTTATGGCCATGTAGTATTCCACTGTGTAAATGTACCACAGCCTTCTTATCCACTCATCTATTAAGGGTACTTGGGCTGTTTCCAAATCTTGGGTATTGTGAATAACACTGCATCTGATTTTTGTTTTAATATTGCTTTTATAATTATTAGTAAAAAAGAACAGTTTTTATTAAGCTGTTTTTTTGCAAATAATATTTTAGTGTTTTTATACATGATACCACTAGTGTTTTAGCTTTTTATTATTTGTATAGTGGTTTTGTACATTATAAATACCAGTTATCATTTAAAGTATTTTTTCACAAAATGTCATGTTATTTATTTTCAGATATGATGTTTTGACATTCAGAATTTATAACTTTTATGTAATTAAATGTATTGGTTTTCTTTTGTGCTCCTTTTATGATTACAAGTTCTTTCCAATCAGGTGAAAATTTAACTTTCTTTTCTACTAGATGTTATTGGCATTTCTTATTATATATAACTCTTTAGTTCTTACAGAATTTATTTTGTTGTGTTCTGTGAAATGAAAGTCTAATAGTACTTTTTTCAAATAGATAATACATTGCTCCAGCACATTACTTATGTGTCTCAGTGTCACCATTATTTAACATTTTGAAAAAAGAAAAATTGAAAACATGAAACCTATCAAGAGAGAAATGACTAAATGCTACTAAATAGGAAATATAATTTATTGCAGAATAAAGGACTTAGTTTACCACTTTTGAAGTATTTTAAGGCCTTGACATATTCTTTGACATAATATTAAGTAAAAGCACTAAAATGTAACAATATTTCTACATGGCTTAGTCTGCTCAGGCTGCTATGACAAAATATAGAGACTATATAGTTTATATCTCACAGTCCTGGAGGCTGGAAGTCTAAAATAAGTGTGACAGCATAGTCAGGTGATGGCCTGCTTCCAGGTTATAGACTTCTCATTGTATCTTCTAATGGTGGAAATGTGAAGATTTCTCTGGGTCCCTTATATAAGAGCATTAATCCCATTCATGAGGTCTTTACATTCATGAACTAAGCACCTCCCAAAGGCTCCATCTCCTAATAGAATCACATAGGGCATTGGGATTTCAGCATATGAATTTTGGGGAAACGCAAGCATTCAGACTGTAGCAATACAGACAAGTTCTATTATCTAAATATCAAAAGTAGAAAGAAATACACAAAAATATCAACAATTATCATATAATGTATATGTGATTGGATTATGTGTTTGTGTTTCTTTTACATCTTACAAGTTGCATTTAATAGTATGTTACATTGTTTTAGTTATTAAGAAAATTCAATTTTCTAATAACAGCTCAAAGGAAATCAAAGTGCGGAGGGACTCAGGTGAAAAAAATTTCTTGGAGTTTTAATTGACACAAGATTAATGTAAAGGAATTATCAATGTGAACTTGCTATCCAGGCATTTACATTAACAAAAATATAGGGTCCCATTCACAGATAGTAATAGTTTAACACATTTTTGTAATGGCAGTTGAACAAAAATTATATTGTATTTGGTTCTGGGTCTGTATTTTAAAGAGTGTTGACAAATTAAAAAGCATTCAGAAAAGGTTTACCAGAGTAGTTAGGATTCAAAGTATGTATGATTATATGTATGTATGTATGTATGTATGTATGTATGTATGTATAATGATTAAAAGAACCAAGGATACCAATCAAGACAAAACTAAGGGGGGAATTCTTTTTAAAATATTTGAATACTGTCTTAGGCAAGGGGCAGTTTTCTCTCACCCCAAAACAAAACAAAAAAGACAAAACTAAGATCAAATTTAGATAAACAAATTTCACTACAGTAGTTTCAGACAGAAACTAGATGGTCAACTGTCATATCACTATAGAAAAATTCCTGTTTTAGGTGGCAAGGTAGATTGGGTGACCCAAAATGTTTATTTTAACATTGAGATTCTCTTACTCTAAGATTATATGATCACCTTTACTTAAGAACACATACTTTTCTATATCATTTATTATCTTTCACAATATGACAAATTAATATTTGACTTATCATATGACATTTAAATGTTTTTAGGCTAAAAATTGCAATGTCCATATGGTGAGAAATGTGTATATTGATACTAGAAAAGGGTTTTCAAAAAAGTAAAAAAATTAAGTTAAAATGTTTTAAAATTTCATAACAAACAGCTCTGGAGAGTCATTTGGATATGATATTTCAATTAGTATAAGAGATATTTATTATGATACTGTTCATAATACTAATAATGCTCTATGCATGACAGAAAATATAAATTACAGACAAAACTCATAGTACAATAACATCACCATAGTATCAAAGGCCATGATTGCTCTCATAAGTCATAAAGGGAAAATATCATTATGATTTCAGAATTAAATGTCACTCAAACTTTTTTATTATGATGAAAGATGTGTAATTATACTTCTTGAAAGGCATTCAATCTAATGACATCGGAGAACATAAAGAAAAACAAGGCTTCTGCCAATGACAACTTGAGTTATTTATCAAATTGGCATTAAACATATATGCTCAGATAAGAACTGTATCTGTTTTATACATGTATAGCTCATATGGCAAATTCATTTTTAGTCATTTCAAAGCATATTGAACTACTTATGAGCATTACTAAATACTAATGGATATCAGGATAATCACAAGATGGTTGGATATAGCCAGGTCAGCCATTGTTAAAATAAGAGTTCTGACATCCTTACTAAGGTAACTTAGATACATTAATTAATTCATTAATCATTAACTAAGTTCCTAATATTTGCCATCTAGACCTAAAGATGGTACAAATGTGTTATCCCTGATATTAAATACTTTACAATTTAATAAAGATTATAAGATTTATGAACAAATAAATAATTCAGGGTACCAAGTGACAAAAACCACAAAAGAGAAGGAAATTAAAGTATTTTGGAAGTTCAGAGAAGGGAAATATTACTTTTGGATAGGGAGAATGTGAAGAAAATTGTATTTAAATTAAACCTAAAAAAGATGTTTAGGATTTAGACATGGAGAGATAGGAAGACAAGAGAGGAAGATTTTCTAGGAAAGGGACTATGGCACACACACACACACACACACACACACACACACGAAGTGCTAAAAAGTAGAATGCATGTTTAGTAACCCTGAGTAGTGCTACATGGCTGAAGTGAATCAAAGGAAGTAGTGTACTGACAGATAAGACTGGAATGATAAGTTGGAAGTGGACTCAGAGTGGGAGTAGCCACCTAGAGTATATTGCTAAAGAAGGAGGAAACAGTTTGGTACTGAGGGATTGGACAACCAGAGAATCCATTTCTGGACTGCCTCACACCCAGAAATGGATTCACTGTGTGTCTGACAGGAGGGTTAGGTGGCAAATGTTCTTCTTTCATAGGTTACAAAGCACTTATTGGTCTCAGTTCTTATCCAAGGATAACATTGATTTTTGAGGGAGCTTAGGGTCTAACTATAGGGTGCCTAAAGTTCTGTCCTAAGGAGAAATCTAGTTTGCTTTTTTCTCTCCAGGCCCTAGCACTTTGAGGTTTTTCTTGACATGGCCACATACAATGATTATTTAGTGGAATAGCATGTGTGAGCTCAGGGAGAGGAAAATGACACTAACATCAGATTAAGTATGATTGGCAAAAAGGAAAATCATCAGACAAACAATCTAATTTATGTGTGGTTTTGAATAATGTGCTTTGTCATATTATCCATGTTTGTTCCCTTTAATGAATATAAGTAGCTGACAGCTGCCTATAATATGATCTAGGAATGAAAACAAGGCTGACATCTAACTTTACCTCAGTTATCACATATGTAGTCAATTTCTTCCTGAACCAATGTCTGCATTGGACATGTCTATAAGACTCCTCAACAGAAATGTTGAAATTGAATTAGTAGTATATATAAAGGTTATGGCACGCCATTCACAAATATAACATAGGCAATAAATAATGATAATATAATTGCAAAGTAAAAAGCAGGTTGATTACATTTAACAAATACATATTAACCACTTAGTTTCTTGCCTCAATTAGTTGGTGGAGCACACCATTTAAGAGGATCTTAATAAAGTGAGTATAAATTTATTATTGACACCAGAACACTTTTGAGAAAAAAATACCACAACTATTAAATTGCAATATAATAACAAGTGGTAAACAAGGCCTATCCTGAGAAAACTGACATGCATGGTTTTTCTAAATTTTAAAAATAAGGTCTGTAGTTTGATAGAGTTAGCATGTCAAAACTATCAGTACGCAAAGTGACATATGACCAAATACAAGGTGGTGTGAGTTGCAAAAATAAAAAAGTTTTGAGAAAGAAACATTTGAGAAAGTAGGATCTGAAATTTGAACAGATGAGAAATTTTTTACTAGGCATAGACATCAAGGTAAAGGAGAGGTAGAAGCTGGAAGAAGATTTTAATTAAAAGTACAAAGGCACATGTGAATCGGATATGAGAGGGAGCTTGAGGAAGCATACCTGACTTGAGTCTATGTTTATTTTAGTGGAATGAATATCTGAATAGAATTTTTTTAAGGATGACTCTATTAACTCCCATTGACTCTCTTTTTAAAAGCATTCTTAAAAGATAACACTCCTCACTTCTGCTTTTAAGTGACTTCCCTCTTTAGAAAAATAACTCCAATTATGGATTTCATGCATGTCAGGCTCAATAGGCAGGGATATGATTGCATCAGAAAGTGGTATGCAATGTGTGCACTTTAAAATTACTAGGAGAATAATAGTTTGCAATCTTTATGTAAATCAGTAAGCTTTTCTGCTTTTATCACTCCCTCCTAGCATGGAAAGAAAAGTGCAAACCTCATCCTTTTGGATGGAAAATGGCCAATGAAATATTAATAAAGATGGCTAACAAGGTAAGCACTATTACTCAGGTTGTAGAAACCTGTGGTATGTAGATGGTGAACAAATTTATTTAGCAACAGAGCAAGTTATTCAGATGTTTTAAAGTAGATGCCACCAATTCTATAAACTGCAGGAATCTCTGGTAGTCAGGCAGTGTGGTATGTATGTGTGGGGGGTGCATTTGAAAGAAGGGTGTTATTTTATTAGGATTAAATAGTAGACAAAATAAAGGGGAATTTCAATGAAAAACTCACAGCATATCCACACAGTAGCACAGAGGCCTCCATTTCCTCCCTAAAATCATTACATTTCTCGCAGTCTTGCCTTTATGACTATGAAAGAAATTTATTTAAGCCATACATGTTCCTTATACAAAGCTGCGGTGCTGAGGCTTTCAGATCACATGCATATATGACTGGCCAACCTGGATTTTACTTTAAAAAGGAAATAGTGACACTTGAACATTTCCAGTGATAAGGAAAACAAGGTCACAATGAGAAAAATTTACCTATTTTCTGGATTTCTGTTTTAGGCAGTATTAGCTTGGTTGCTAAAACAAAACATCATTACTGGGTGACTTAAACAACAGACATTTCTTTTCTCACAGTTGTGAAGGTTTGAAGTTTTAGATCAGGGTGCTGGCATGGTTAAGCCCTGGTAGAGCCTTTTACCTAACATGTAAATAGCCACCTTCTCATTGTGCACTCACATGACCTTTTTTTAGTGTATACATGTGGAGAGAGGGAGCTCTGCAATCTCTTCCTCTTCTTATATGGGCACTGATCCCATTATGGAGGTTCTACCCTCATGACCTCATCTAATCCTAATCACTTCCAAAAGGCCCCACCTCAAAAATCCCATCATATTTGGGGTTAGGGCTTTGACATATGAATTTTTGGGGCACGCAACATTTAGACCATAATCAAGACTTAGGTAGCAGAAGACTTTTGTGGAAACATCAAAAGGGAACCACTATCTCTTAAATGTAGAACAACATATGACCTATCCTCCCCAGCCTTTCGTGAACTCTAGGGTTACTTACCTCCGCCAAGACAGAAGGACAGAGGGAGACTAAGATTGAGGGTAGGTGAGCCAGAGAGAGAGAGAGAGAGAGAGAAAGAGAGAGAGAGAGAGATTGAGTGCTAGCTCTAACAGAGTAGCTATCATGTTCAACAAGCCGAGGGACTTATGTTCAACACTGATGTCCACAGGATACACTGCATATCATGTCTGATAATACCCTAAGTTTTCTAAGGACGGCTTAGGGATGGGGGATTGCTACATATGCATCTCTAATATCTTGGTCCTTTTGGGCTGCTATAACAGAACACCATAGACTGGGTAGCTTATAAACAATAGAAATTTATTTCTAGGTTATGAAGTCCAAGATCAAGGCACTGGCAAATTCAGTATCTAGTGAAAACTTGCTTTCTGGTTTACAGATGGTTACCTTTTTGCTATGTCCTTAAATGGTAGAAAGGTTGAGCAAGTTCTCTGGTGTCTCTTTTATAAGTGCACTAATCCCATTCATGAGGGCTCCACTCTTATGACCTAATCACCTCCCAAGGGTCCCACCTTCTAATACCATCAATTGGGAATTAGCTTTCAACAAATTTTAAAAGAACATAAACATTCAGTCTATAGCATCTGAGATCCAAGTTGTGCGGTTGTTACCTTCTTCATTCACCTCTTGGAAGGCCCTCTCATTATCTCATTATCATTATTCCAACTCCACCACATGATAAATTGGCTATATGCCCAAGGAGATATTATTCACATGAGTAAAGTTCAACATTATTTGAAAGATAAAATTGGACAGCATACATTAATCAGGAGATGTAATCATTTTTATAAGTGAGGAATTTGAGGTCCAGTGAGGACTTCAGTGACTTATTCAAGGTCAAGAAATGAGTTACCAAGGAAACACAAAGAATAATCCAGGTCTCCTGAATCCTAGCAGAGTTCCTTTCTTCAACAACCCACTGTTGACTTGAAAGTTTAAAAGACTCCTAAGACCTCCTTTGATAGGTATTCTCTGACAGGCTAGAAAGGTAACTTATTTTTATAAAGGAAATGGAATTAAAGGAAGAAAAGACTGTTGCTATTTTTCAAAGATTTATAGTTCAGTTATATCTGTCACAGTGACTAACTCACAGAACAAGGGACACAGGTGAGAGTCCAGAGCGTTGAGTGAGGCCATCCTGACTTCAAATTTTTCAAAAACAAAAGAGAAATGTCATTATTATTTTAAAGGAGGTTGGAGGATTGCTAAGGTGCTATTGCATAGTACCAGTAGATTAAGGAAACCAAAAGAATAGCCATTTTTTATGACTCTGAAGGTTTCAGAAGAAGGGAGACCAGGGGTATCAAGTTACAAGTATGCACTATGAAAGGCTGACTGAGCTTCATTGTAAAACTATTCATTGCTATCAGTAAATACATTAAATAAATATATTTACAATACTATTGCTTTGACATAACACCATGAGGCTTCCAGAGTATCCTACACCAAATTAAACTATTGACTTGGGTTGGGACCCTGCTAGGCTATGCAATTCATGTACATTGGAAAATTAAATTACAGTTTTACTGTTTTTTTTTTTAATTGACAAACACCGAAGACTAAAGAACAAAGAGAACCACTTCCATAAACATGAGGAATGTCAGCATCAGAAGTGTAAACATGTCCTTAATCAATGAGATTGATAATTATTTACCTCTGGTTTAGGAGATTAATTAAAATTTAGTATTTATAAAGTAATAATATGTATATCGCATATAATATCTAATTTATTTTTTATTTTTTATATAAATTTTATTGATTATGCTACTACAGTTGTCCTGATTTTCCCTCTTTGCCCCCTTCCACCCAGCACCACCCACTCCCTCAGGCAACCCCCCCACCATTGTTCATGCCCATGGTTCATGCATGTAAGTTCTTTGGCTACTCCATTTCCTATACTGTAATTTACATCCCCATGGCTATTCTATAACTACCTATTTGTACTTCTTAATCCCCTCACCTCTTAACCCATTCTTCCCTATACCACTCCCATCTGAAAACCATCAACATGTTCTCTGTATCCATGGTTCTGTCTCTGTTCTTCTTGTTTGCTTAGTTTGTTTTTTAGATTCAATTGTTTTTTTATTAATTCCATCTATATGAATATTTTTAATTCTTTTTTTCTTTTCTTTTTTATTGTTTTTCAAGTACAGTTTTCTCCATTTTCCTGCCACCACTTTGCCCCACCCCACTCACCCCCACCTGCTACCCTTAATCTTACCCACCTTTGTTTTTGTTGATAGATATGTATTTATTGCCATTTTATTGTTTAAAGTTTTGATCTTCTTTTTCTTAAATAAGTCCCCTTAACATTACATATAATAATGATTTGGTGATGATGAACTCCTTTAGCTTTACCTTGCCTGGGAAGCACTTTACCTGCCCTTCAATTCTATATGATACCTTTGCTGAATAGAGCAACCTTGACTGTAGGTCCATGCTTTTCATGACTGAATATTCCTTGTCAATCCCTTCCAGCCTGCAAAGTTTCCTTTTTTTTTTTTTGAGAAATCAGCTGACAGTCTAATAGAAACTCTCCATTAAAGCAGTTAGTAGTAAGTATCTAACTGCTTTTCTCTTGCTGCTTTTATGATTCTCTTTATCTTTAACTTCTGACATTTTAATTATGATGTGTCTTGGAGTGGGCCTCTTTTAACCATCTGGTTTGGAATTCTCTGTGCTTTCTGGACTTGTATGTCTATTTCCTTCACCAAACCAGGGAAGTTTTCTTTCATTGTTTCTTCAAATAGATTTCCAGTTTCTTGCTCTTTCCCTTCTACTTCTGGCATCCCTATGATGTGAATGTTGGACCTCTTGAAGTTGTCCCAGAGGCTGTTTATACTATACTCATTTTTTTGGATTCTTTTTTTCTTCTTGTTGTTCTGATTGGTTGTACTTTGGCTCTTTATGTTCAAATCATTGATTTGAGCTTTGGCTTCATCCACTCTATTCTTGTCTTCCTATAAATTATTCTTTATTTCAATTAGTGTATTCTTCATTTCTGACTGGATTCTTTTTATGCTGAGTTCCTTGAGCATCCTTATAACCAGCATTTTGAACTCTGCATCTGATAGATTGCTTATCTCAATTTTGTTTAGCCCTTTTCCTGGAGCTCTGATCTGTTTCTTCATTTTGGCAGCTTGCCTGTGTTTGTTTCTATGTGTTAGGTAAAGCTGCTTTGACTCCATGTCTTGATAGCATGGTCTAATGTAGTAGGTGTCCCGTAGGGTCCAGTAGCACAGCTTCCCCTATCACCCAACCTGGGTACTCGAGGTGTACACTTTGCATGTTCTAATTAAACCCTCCTCTTATAGCCTTGGTTGCTGTTGGCAAGTCAACAAGAGGTATTTACCTAGCCAGTCATCTACAAGCATTGGCTATGACCACTGACCACCAACCCATACCCCCTGTGGAAATTCAGCTGTGTGGGGGCAGGGCAGTGATACTCCTACATGGTCTGTAACTGTCCTCTGGGTGCCCTGGCCCTGGGTTTCCTCAGTGGTAGTGGCCAAGTTAAGCCCCCTCCTGTGTTTTGCCTGAAATACCTTGCCTGAGCTATAAAACAATCTGAGATGGCTGCTACTTGTATTGGGTTTGGAGAGCCCGAGGTAAAGCAAATTTGTGAATCTAAGCTAGCTACTGCTAATGCCATGCATGGGGCTTACTGAAGACAGCTATTGTTTACTTGATAGGATTTAAGAAGTTGTTAAGCATGAGCCAATACTAGCCATTCACATGGAAAAGCAGCTTGGGTGATCCCATAAGTTAGGTGAGGCAGAGTCTCTGGGGATCTTCAATGTGGGTCAAACAGTGTCAGCTACGTTGATGGAGTTTCAGATATGACACCATCACCAGCTCTCTGGGAGCATGGTTTAGC
>PVJD01015619.1:0-24197 GCA_004026545.1 Mormoops blainvillei
TAGAATCTTTCAAACACTGTGGTACCTGGTGAAGGCACATTTCTATCAGGGACAGAACATCTCTCCACAGAAGCGGGGGCCTTCTTCCTCTGGGGACATAGAATTGAGGCTCCATATGTTGCAATGTGCTAACTTGGAGGCCCAGCACTGCCTCCACCCACCCCCACGTGTAGTCCGGCCACTCTACAGCCTTGTATCCAGGCACAGGGACCCGATATATAAGATCTAAAGGGCTTAAGCCAATGCTTACACAATAGGCACAAGGCGAAAAGATTCTGAAAGAAGGTTTGCCATACACTACATTAAAACCCACTCCCCTACTTTTTCTAATAGCCATTTCATTTAATTCATTCGTCTCAATATCATGAGCTGCAGTGAAGCAGAAAGGGGCTCTGTGATTTATAAATGATCCTGACTGAATGACATGATTTCTTGATTCCTTCTCAGCAGTCTCGGGATAATAACAAGAGGGGCCCAAGGAATGGGGTGTGTGTGGGGGGGTGCGGGATATAAACTCCTTCCCCCTTGGAAGTGGGCAGGAGTCCTAACCCCAGCTTTTGCAAGACTGCTTTACTGCTTCATGGTTGGAAAAAGGCGTAGGAAAGGAGAAAAAAAATGAAGCCATTTTCAGCTCTGAAAAGATGATATGTCTCAATCTACCAATATCAGCCAAATATGAGTTGTACAAATGAAACAGGCACAAGGCTTCAGGCTGGGCTGTGAAAAAGAAACTTTAAATATTTAAGAGCTGGTCAGCCCTGATCTAATCAGTTTAGATTGAAAATAAAGACACTAAGTGTAAGCCCTTTTTTTAAAGAGGCCACAGTGTGTATGTTTCTGCAGAGAATGTAGACCCCCATGGCTGGGCCCGAGGTTGTATACAGACTACAGAGGGTTCGATTTTCTCCCCATCATGTGGCCCATTTGCCCACATACAACCCCCTCAATGGATTTGTTTCACAAAGACTATATTCCAGGTGGCAGCGTATTTTATCACTCAAGAGGGAATCAGGCAATGAATGACTTGGTATTAAATTTAGGCCATGCCCAGTACCTGGACAAGCCTGTAAAAAACAATAAAACTAGCTTTCCAACAGGAGTGGGTGTGACCAAGAAATTCCTTGTGTCATCACAGTGACTGTGGTGGGATAGCCAGGATCGTTCCATCTGGCTGATTCACTCAGACCTCTAGGGCCCCAAGGACATCACAGGGATTTTAGACTTTTCAAGGTCTGATGTAAAAAGATATTATTAACTTTAAAAATAATTTTTTTATCCTCACCTGAGGACATTTTTTCATTGCTTTTAGAGAGAGAGGAAGAGAAAGAGAAACATCAGTGTGAGAGAGAAACATTGATTAGTTGACTTCTTGTACGCACCCCGACTGAGGATTGAACCCACAACCTAGGTATATGTCTTGACCAGGAATCAAACCCGCAATCTTTTGGTGTATGGGATGACGCTCCAGCCAACTGAGCCACACCAGCCAGGGTGATATTATTAACTCTTACCTGGGAAATTCATTATTTTCATGGGGTACCCTATATCATCTCCTCCTTCTCCTCCTCCTCCTCCTTTTCCTCCTCCTCCTCCTTCTTCTTCTTTTGCCAGTCTTGGGCAGTGTATTAGCACTTTCAGAACCAATATTTATAATTTCAGCAGAAAGATTCTCACAAAGTTCTCAACACTGATGTAATAACCCAGGCTTGGGAAAAAATGACTATATTTAAGGAGTGAGGAATCTGCAAAAGGAGAAGCAGGTGCCTTGCCAGAGCCCAGGGACAAGTGAAGCTCCGCAGCAGAGGGGAGCTGGACTGAGATGTCCAAGTCCCAGCGTCCTTCTCCAGCACTGTGAGCGGGGACTGCAGGTCAGGGTGAGTGTCGCTGTTGTCTACTGGGTGTGAGCTCTGCCAAGGATTCCATTTCCCACATGCTACCTGGTAATGTTCTCTTGTTTATTCTGGCTGGTTGAGTCTACACTTGGGACTTAGTGGTTTGCAACACAATAATAGTCCATGTTTCTTGATTACAGAAGAATGCTGTAGCCCTCTGCCTTCATCATTATTTATTGTAGTAGGTTAAAGATGGTTGCAAAGTCTTTGTCTCTTGTCCATTAAGAGGTAGAGTCTCTTTCTTCATTCTTTGAATCTAGACTGACCTGAGACTAGTTTTGACAACAGAATGCACTGGGAGTAACACAGTGTAACTTCTAAGGGTTGGGCCTTAAAGTGTCAGCATCTTCCAATTTTGTCCTACATGGAAGCGATTACCATGTCAGAAGTCTGGCTCCCCTGAGACTTCCATGCTGTAAGGAAGCCCAAGGTACCAAAATGGAGAGGGAGAGGCCATGTGGAGAAGCACTGAGGTGCCAGACATGTGATTCTTTTTTTAATATTTTAAATGTATGTATAAATTTAATTATAAAATTTAATTTAAAAAATTTATTTATTGATTTTTTTTTTTAGAGAGAGAAAGGAAGAGAGAAAGAGAAGCATTGATTTTCTCATCCCACTTACTTATGCATTCATTAGTTGATTCTTGTATGTGCCCTGACTGGGAATCAAACCCACAACCTTGGTGTATCAGGATGATGCTCTGCCCAACTGAGCTACCTGGCCAGGGTGCAAGTGATCTTCACAGACCTACTTGCTCAGCCACCAAGTAAATGAAGTCAAGTGACTAACCCCACCCAATGGCATATAGAAAAGAATAACCACCCAAATTGCTGACTTACAGAATTAAAATCAAATAAGATGGTTGATTTAAGCCAGTAGGTTTTGGGGTAATTTAGTATCTGGTTAGTTAACTGAAATGTATACAATCAAACCTCATGGAATTAGTGATCCACTCATCACTACCACACAGAAACAGTGGGACCTGGATGGATAAAGTTTTCTTTACATCATTCAAATGTCAAAAACTCCACTGAGCTGGAAGCAGAGCCCAGAAATACTCCAGAATTTCAACTGTGGTCTAAATGGTGTCAGACAGAAATAATATTTTTTTGAAGTGCAGCTCTTCTATCTTACAGTCCATTTTCTGTACCGCGCCCCAGATTCTGGTCCTAACTCTTTGGCCCTTATACCTCCCGACCGTAATCCCGTTATCCAGGGTGCTTTCTTTCACTTTAAATGTCTCCAGAGAATATCATGATACTAACATTTGTAAACAACCTAGCTGTTTCACAATAGGGGACTGGGTAAATAATTCATAGTACATCCATATAATAAAAAAAACTTAAATGGATCAAAATTGATGCTATAGAAGGGTATCAGAGGCATAGAAAGATATTCCCAGTGTATGTTATGAAACAATAAGATGCCACTTAAAAATTTTATATACAGTAATCATATATTCCTAGAAAAGGTTGTGAGGAGTTACAACAAGGTTGAGTAGTACATAGGGACTCTATACTTTTATTTGAGTTGCCTGAAATAAGTACAGCGGCCCTCAAATAACATTATTTCCTTCAATATCACTTCATTATAATGTTGTGGAGATGCCATAGGAACTAAACTCTTATTTATGTCAATTAGCCATGGCAAAACTGGTTTCATTATGTGTCCTTTTCCTTAACGTGCACAGAACCTACTGACAACATTAAGTGAGGTTTTTACTATATGTATATAACTTTTCTAATATGATAAAAACAGTAAGAGAAATGTTGAGGTGGTAGAAGTAGGGAGGGGATGGCAGAAAGCCTGCCAGGCCCCTAAGGGAAGTGGAATTGGGCTGAAATGAGGTTGTGACTTAGACTGAAATACCTGTGGTTTCTTGGGGCCCCATATGGAACTTGCCTTCCTGTGCACAGAACCTCTTTAGGCAGCCTGAGGACAATACGCCTTCTATTAATAGCAGCTGAAATCTGGGCTCACGCAGATTCTTTTCTTTTCTTTTTTTTTCGATTTTTATTTATTTATTTTTAGAGAGAGGGGAAGAGAGACAGAAAGAGGGAGAAAAACATCAATGTGTGAGAAATATTGATCAGCTGCCCCTGACATGCCCTGACCTGGGGCCCTAGACCACAACCCAGGCATGTGCCCTGACCTGGAATTGAACCGGTGACCTTTTTGGTCAACAGGAAGATGCCCGAACCACTGAGCCACACCAGTCAGGGCGTCATGCAGATTCTTACGTGGGATAGGAAACAGAGTCAGAATCATGATTATTGAGTGAGCGACCTTGTCAGAACTTTATCATCAAATGGTATTTATTTATTAAACACTCTCTTGCTTTAACGAGTCAGGAAATAGAGTTCTCTTTCCTTTTATCGTTTACTACTGAGTTTCTCAGCAAGAGTAGGGCTCCCTCCCTAAAATGGTCCAGGGCCTTCATTTTTCCCAAGTCATATTACTAGGCAGAGTTTTCTGGGGGAAAAATGTGTTGATTCAACCACAGACCACCAAGCAAGTGTCCGGCTGCTCTGTGGGACTTTTTGTCCAGCTCTCATTTCTTTTTCCTAGATCCTACCAGAAAAATATAATAGATCTGCCTACAGTGACCATCTGTTGTCCAGTAGCTCCTTCTCCCTTCTGTCGGAAACACCACCCTGCCTTTCTTCTTAGGGAGCCACCTCCTTCCATCCTGTTTGTGTGGCTGGGGATAGGATGACCACATCACCTGGTTCTAGGTGGTGGGCACATGACCCTGAGTATGGGGCTGTATTCTGTAGACCCCTCCAAAGGACACAGTCCATCCGAGTGCCCTGTCTCTGACGCTGGCTCTGCCTGGCTGGCCGGGGCAGCAGCAGAGCCCACAGATGGTTCTATGCGACACGGGCAATTTTCTAGCTTCCAATTTGCTGGCTTCTGCTGGGGCTCGGAAGCCCGGTGTGGCTCTGCAGGGGAAACAGGAGAAGGAGCGTCCTGGCAGGAGCCCCGTCCTGCCTGAAAACCCTCAGAAGGCTCCTCCGTGTGTCTCCTCCCACGTGGCTCCTGCTTCCTCCATCTCCACCCCACAGGGAAGTGAAAACAGCTCATTATCTATTTATTTTATAAAGTGCTGCCCTTGGTGTTCAAACCGCCTCAGGGCACAGAGCACACAATTTAAAACAATTAAAAGATATAAAACAGAGAATTGGTGATGACCAGCAGTTTTTTAAAATCAGCAATAAAGTGCCGGTTTGAGGAGCCCTGGCTCACCGTGCGTGCTGCAGATCACCTGGGGGCTCTGTCAGCTGCGGGTGTGGGGAGGCAAGGAGTGATTCTCCTACAGCCTCTATCGGAGCTGTTTGCTCACCAAGCCCCAGTGCTCCTGTCACCTTCCTTCAGACTTTCGCCTCTGAGTCTTGATGACTCAGCTCAGGCCAGCATCAGCTCGCTCATTTTCTTCCTGTGCCTGGCTGTGGGAAGCTTCAGGAGACCTGTGGGGTGTGATGACGGATCGAGGGGCAGGTGTGCTTTAGGAGCCTGGTATGGGGGTGGCCAGCTTGGTTGTTAGTGTGTCACTGCCTGGGCATAGCCGTTAGTTGGTGACCCAATAATAATATGGATAATGACAATATTAATAACAAGGGCTGAGCTTGACTGAGTCTTCTGCCCTGTGAAGGGAGGAATATTGGCTCATTGCTAAGGTATCTTCAGCTTTGAAAGATGTGTGGTTAGAGTTAGAGGGGCAGAAACAAGGCAAAAGCAACCATGTTGTCCAGGCTGGAAGAGAACTCGGGAAAAGGAAAGAACACGTTGAAGTCATCTTCACTTGAATGAGGGCCTCCCTGCCACTGAGACTCCTGCAGCGAGAAACAGAAGCACTGCTAACTGCAGATAGGTTCGCCAAAGGCACAAGCAGGGGACCCACACTTGGTGGAGCTGAGCTGTGCGCCTCGGCTTCTTCAGCACCAACATGTCCTTGGGCAAGTCGCTTTACTTCTCTGATGTTAGTGTCCACACAATAAAATGGAGGAACTGGCATAGTCCCCTTTTACTACTGCGTTACAGGTTTCTGATTTTCAGAACTCAAATTATCATTGGCAAGCATTTATTGACCACGTCCTATCTGCCAGGCACCTGTAGAGATCTCTCAGCAAAAGAAACATCTTCCAATCTCTTGGTGTCACACAGGTTTCTCTGCAGTGACCACAGCCCAGCTACCTCTTTGAGGTAGGAGATGGGTAAGGGGTGATGGGGGGCTGATGGGAGGTGGGGAGAAGCAGCATCCTTCCACCTAATTATGCATTTATTGAGCACCTACATTCCCCACCCTCCAAGTTGGTGGTTGACATTCGTAGCTGTTTCATTTACTCGTGTGCAGCCATGTTCTGAAGTTCCCTGACTACCACTCCCCCTCAGGGGCAACCCCTGCCTCTCTCCTGGCAGTAACGAGGCTTCCTTTCTAGTCTTGTACTGGCCTACTATCTTTCATCCTGCTGAGTGTCCCCCTGGCTGCACTCATTTCTCTTTATGTCTGGGTTTATTCAGCTCTGTTCTCCTCTGTTCTGCAGGGTATCTGTCACAGGAGGTTGTCACAGCCCAATTAGAACTCACTTTATCTTTCCCTCTGCCCTCTTCACTGAGCAAACATGTGCATTTGGCATTTCAGCCATGGAAATTCTCCAACCCCCTTTGCTCTTTCCTAAAATGGAAACCTCAGTGGCTTTGCAGAAAAATTTTACGTTCTCCGAAACCTAAACTCAACCGCTATTTGTTGAATACTTACGATATGCTTAGTTTTGTCATGCCCTCAAGAGGCTTAAAATGTGGTTGGTGAAATGAAACAGACACGTGTAAAACAACTTGAAACACCAAAGCTCGGTAATGTTGTATTAGCACTAGGTGCCAAAATGGGTGGTAGTATAATCCCACCACCAGCACTAGTAGCAGATGCTGACCTGCCCAAGCACTTAAGCACATTTCGTTTAAACCGCATACCAGACCTGTGAGTTGGGTATTATTGCCCCCATTTTACACATCAGCAAACTGAGTCACAGAGAATTTCATCGGCCTACGGTCTCATGGATGGTGAAGCAACCCAGCTCTTTTCAACTGCGAAGTTTGTGCATTTAAAACCCTAACCCTGCGTCACCACTGACCGCTAAACTCCAGAAGGCAGGGGCTGGTTGTCTTGCTCATGACTGTTTCCCACGCCCATTTTCCCAATACCTGCCGTAATAAGTGCTCAATTAAGAAATCGTACGCATGCATACGTGTTGCAAACTGCACCTCTTATGAACAGAAAAGACAAAATGGTCTGTTTTCTAGAGTCAGAGGTGGGAGGAAATGTTGAGGGGCTTGGATTGTGAAAATCAAGCTCTGCAGTCCCAGTAGCCTGGGGGACGAACTAGATGGTAAGAGTGGGAGAATAGAAAACTAGAGAAAGTTAAAACAAAGCAAACAAAAACACACAACAATTACAAAACACACACACACACACACACACAACAACTGTGACCCTCTTTCTGAGGCCTTAAATCCAACTCTTGGCCCTGCCCCGCCCCTCCCGTGCCCCACCGCTCCGTTAGGTGATGGCCGTGTTGGCCTGGTTCCCGCGGCTTATGGGTGAGCCTCTCACAAAACTGTGGGCCTCAGGAGGGCAGCTGCTGGCTCTCCTGTGCTCTGCATCCCCCTGCGAGTTGGCCCCACAGAGCAAATGATTGTTGAAGTGAATTGAAATTAGAAAGTGTCTTATCTCACTCGGCCTATTTTTTCAGTCGTCCCCGCCCCCCACCCCCGCCCGCCATTTCTTATGTGATGCTTTCTGGGAAGTAGCAATGATAAAGGAGGAAAGAACAGTAGAGAAACCCCTTGATAGTTATACAGGAAAATGAATGTGGTACCATATTTTTAAAGCCCTGGGTCTTATCTGTCCCAGATTGAATTGCCATTCTTGGAAGAAAAGAGGGAAAGAAATGAAGCTGCATCTCCGCATCTAGTCAGCCTGGAGGGTCTGATTCAAAGAGGATTGAGGGGGAAATGTTCAATTTTATTGGTTTGTTCTGCTGGGTCTTTCTCTCCAGGATACTGTTTAGTGCACCGATCAAAGTGGGAAATGAAGAACAGGTGAGCAACCAGCTGTGAAAAGCTTTAATGGACCCAGCACCCCTTTGGGAATGCCGCAACGCTCTGACTGGCTCTCAGGCCCCACTCTCTTCCAGTTCAGTGGGCTTTGTTTTTGTAATGGGAATTTAACTCCCTCAGGTGGCCCTGAATGGAGGACTATTACAGCCTTTAGCAGCGGTGGGGCTGCAGCATCTTTAAAGAGAACCAAGGCCATTGTCCTGGAGCGGAGCCCTGACTCACTGGGGGCCTTTGCAAATCTTAAGCTTCTAGGTGGCCAGGAGAGCAGATCAGGTGACCTTGTGAAGAGAATGCTGCTGCGATTATCTGGGGCTTCCAAGTAATGGAGCTGGGATGCGCTTGGAGTGGGGGAAACTAGATCCTGACCCAGGGCACTGGGGACCAGCACAGAGTCTCTGTGGGAACAACAGGGTGGGCAGGCTTCTTTCAAGCTTTTAAGCTCTCTGGAGTGTGCTCTAAGGAGTGAGGCCTTGGATTTGGGCTGGGAGGTTGGGAAGGGATGTCTGCCCAACAGTAATGAAGAGGGGGAGCAAAGTGGGGAGCAAGAGTGAGAGCGGGTGTTCCGTGCTCACTATATTCTGTGCTCTCGGGGTTTTCCTGGCTACTAAGCTTTCAAAGATGTAGAGTCAGGGGAATGGGTTATAGAGAGGAAGGGTAGGAGAGGCGGGGTGGCAGGGGGAGGGGAAGATTCTTCTCGCCGGTACAGCTCCGAAGCTCTCCTTTGTTGTGGAGAATGCTGGTAGTGGGCAAAGTGTACATGAAATTTAAAAATCAAGTGAGAGAAACTTAATTAGTGAGCCAAGCCAACCTACATAACAAACATGGGATGGAGAGGAATGAAAGCAGAAAAAAACCCAAAACCTGTGGGTTGGGTGTTAGGTAGGATTTTCGCATAAAACACAGGACACTAGTTGCATCTGAGTTTCAGATAAACAACAAATATGTTCCAAATATTGCATGGGAAATATTTATACTAAAAAGAAATGATTTGTCATGTATCTGAAAGTCAAATGTAACTGGGCATTCTTTCTGGTTTTTTGTTTTTATTTTATTTTTATTTTTATTTTTATCTTTTGCTAAATCTGGCAAGTCTAGTGTTGGGGGGAGTTTTGTGAGATTTCCGGAGTTGAGTTTCTGGAGCAGTGGGTGGACAGGGGAAGTATTGGGCAGAAGAGGAAAAGATATTTTAAGAAATGTTGTGATTTATAAATTGGATTCCCTTTAGTGTTCTTTGAGTGATGCTAGTAAGATTAGAAAACTTTATAAATTACATTTGGTCTTAGAACTGTCTTCGGATGTAACTCCATACAGAGAAAGGGTAAGAAGAGATCCTGGCTTAAGTCTGGGGTTCCTACACATTAGTCATTAATCCTTGTAATTATGCAAGGTAGGCAGCATTATACTTGTTTTACAGATGAGGAATTTAAGGCTCAGAGAGGTTAAATAACTTGCTCAGGGTCACACAGTAAGTTGTGGAGCTGGATCCCAAGCCTAAATTCAACTGACCTCCTGTGCTCGAAACCTGAAGCCTAAATAACCCATGGTCAAATAGAATCTCTACTTTCCAACTAAATGCTACTGGGATATACTTGTAAAGAAATGCTTCAATAAAACATGCTAAATATGTGTAGAATTGATCCATGGATTTTAACCTTCCTTGTGTACTTGGAGAAATAGTTGTCTAGAGAAGATAAGGGTCACACAGATGTTTACTGGTAGAGCCATGACTAGAACCTGGACCCACAGAGGCGACACAGGTGTTGAGCACTCCAGGGACAGTTGTAAAGAAGTAAAACAAGTCAAGTTGACTGCCCCTTTATTCTTGGCCTCCACCTCCTCAAATTCGCCCCACCTCTCCCCCTCCTGCCACCCTCCCCCTGCAGGCGTTGAGCTGTGTTCCATTTCTATGTATTCCTGCCCTGAGCCAGCTGTCGTAGTCCCTGCAAGGTGTTAGCTGATAAAAGTCTGTGGGAGAATCATAAAATGTTAGCCCAGCAGTGGATATTAAAGGCTGTAGAAGTCTGAATACAGGTGCGTGCCAAGACAGATATTGCAGGAGATTCCAGAAGACCTGGCCACAAGGCAGCCTTGCAAGGTAGCGTTTACCTGGGGGCATTCACTATGGCCCGACATCAGGTCCATTCCCAGCCTTGCCAGTCCAGACACTCTGTCTTCTCATGCCCCAAGTTTGACCAGACACAGCAATAGTGACTCATAGCAACAACGCTCAAAGAAAGAAGCACAAATGTTAGAAGCCAATATATTAATGTACAGTAAGACGTAAACCTGCTAAATTGACTTTCACCTGACCAGAGCCTTCTCTCTCGTGGGGTGAGAAGACACATGGAGAATCAGGTAGCAGCTGGTTGTTCAGGGCTCCTAGTAGCAGTGCAAGAGGAGTTAGATAGAGAAGACCAGGATTTAAGAGTATTGAGCAGTAAGGGCTGGGGCTGCCCCCTCCACAATGGCAAGGCGCATGCACCCGTCAAACTGGGCATATTCTCCTGGACAAGGCTAGGATATGGCAGGCATCAGCCTAGGTCCAGGGAGGAAATAACACATTCAAAAGGGAGTAGTGACTGCAGACAGTTTAAAGAAAGGATTCTTTTCAACGCATTTCAAAACCAACAAGGGATAATGGATCACCCCCCAGGTAGTCCCAGTCTAGCAACCCTGCAAGTAATTACTGTCTCCAGGGCAAAAGGAGGAAACAGTTACCAGAGTCTGGAGGGAGCTGTAGCTGTGGCTCTGAGGAAGGTCGTTTCCACAGGATCCGTGACCTTTGGTAGAGGTTACAGCCATTGTCAAAACAGTCTGGCCAGAGGAGACCAGGGGAAGAAATACTCTGGTCTCTCTTTCCCACTGTCCTCTGACCCTGCCTGTGCTTCTTGATGGCTGAACACAACAGGCTTGATGCTGTTGGAAGAGGCCAGCCTCTCAGATCACAGAGCAAGATGGGAAAGGTGGAGAGAGGATATAGACGGGCAGAGACCCTTGGCACATGGGGCCTGCAAGCATTGTGTCCCCTCTCTCCCATGCTTCCTTACCAAATCACCCTGCTACTACTTGAAACATTCCAGAATAACCCCTGGGATCTGGTTACACAGGGCTCTTCCTGCTCTGAGAGCCATTTTCTCACTTGAAGGTGACTCCGAGCTTCTCTGTTCTGATCAGCTAAGTGATGAACTCGTCAATGTATTCTCATGATCTTCTGTCTCTTGTTTTCTCATGGCTTTGAGGGCCAGGGTGTGGGCATTTCCCAGGGGCCTCCATAAGCCAACCTACTTCAGCCTCATTAGATAGAAGAGCTAAAGGCAGTGGGAATGCAAAAGCAGGCCAGGGTTCTCTCAAATCCTGTTGGCATCAGCTTTACCAGGTGTGTGTGCATCTTTAAAAGGACTCTTAAACATACAAAATTTAGGACCCAAAGGAATGCCTCTCGAAAGGTAAAGTTTTAGTTCAGTAGTGGGGAGGTATGCTAGGCTGAAGAGTGCCTCCCCACCCCAAGATGTACACATCCCAGTCCCCAGAACCTATTGAATGTGTTGCCTTATATGAAAGGAGATTTTGCAGACAGATGTGATTAAATGAAAGATCTCGAGATGTGGGGATTATCCTGGATTATCTGTGTAGGACCAATGTAACTACTACGTCCTTATGAAAGGGAGGCAGGAGGGTCAGAAGCTGATAGAGATGTGATGACGGAAGCAGTGGCTGGATTGATGCCCTTGGAGGGTGAAGGAGAAGGGGCCATGACCCAAGCAATATAGGACGCCTCTAGTAACGGTTTTCACCTTGAGCCTGAAGAAGGAACACAGCCTTTGGTTTTCAGGCTTATAAGACCCGTTTCAGACTTCTGACCTTCAGTACAGAAGAGAATAAATGTGTGTGGTTTTAAGCAATTGAATGTGTAGTAATTTGTAACAAAAGTCATAGAAAACTAATACAGAGGATATTTGGGGGCTAGAGGCTCCTTTCCAACATCCTATGATCACAGGTTACATGAAGACTTCTTAGGACTGTTGCTTTTCCTCCAGCCAATTTTGGGTCTCCACACAGACACCAATGAACTGGAAATCATGAACATGAAAACAAATGTGGTCCCATGACATACACAGCTGATTCTGAAGTGGGCTTCGTTCTACCCTGATGAGCCTGTTCCCGGAACCTGTGCTTCACTGCTCACCAGGTCTGGCATGGTCGGGGCCTCTTCCTTCCTGAGTTAAAAGCCCTGGATTCCAGAAAGGCCAGCGAAAGAGGCAGGCAGAGGTGGCAGGGAGGCCTCTCCAGGCAGGGGCGATTGGCAAAAAAATTAAGAAGTGACAAAAAGGACACCTTTCCTCTTAGCATTCCATTGCAAAAGTAGCCCAAGGAAGGCGCTTTGAATCTGTTTTGACCTGGAATAGTTGGGGGAAAATAATTCACGACATGAACGTCATGTCATTTAGCAGGTTTCCTTAGTTCCATTCTCCACCCCTGCGGTGACCCCAACAGGATCTCAGGAAGAGGGCCTTCTCTGTAAAGCTGTTTTCTTTCTTCTTCAATTAAGTCTCACACACTAAATGGAAATGAAAAGGACATTGCTTAAACCACACCTTTAGAATGAAATGGAATATGAAAAGGCTCAAATCCATTTTAGAGATAGCCCTTTCTGTCAGAAATCAATACGGCCTTTGCATTCTATAATGTGCCAGTTCATGGAGTGAAAACGGCTCAAACTCTCCATTTAACATTTTCAAAGCTGATATTAAATTTCAAGATTTTATATCTGCTGTTGCCCATTTAGGACCAAGTTATAAATCTGAACTCTTTCTCCAGCTTATGGATCTGACAGCACTTAATAAAAACTTTTATAATCAAGTCCGATAAAGAATCACACATCTCCATCTGTGATTTTTATCTTACAATGATCTCAGTAAATAACATTTTGTGCCTTGATGTTTGTCAACATTTGTCATTTTTAAAAAGGAATAAAGTAGAAATACTATGTAAACTCTTATCAGTTGGATGGAAATTACTGTTAAGAAAGGATTCATTGAATAAGATGTCTTCTTAGTGGCATAAAGAATGACCAGAAAAAGTCAGAGGATGGAATCTTTAGTGACGACCATGGTCTCCTCCTGGTGGCGTTCACAGGGACACAGAAGACAGGCCATCATCCGGAAGTCTTAAAAAAGACCCCCCTTTGCTCACCCCCATTGAATCCAGTCCTGAAATGGGCAGTCATGCATCCATCCTTCTAAATTACCCTTAAGTAGAAGTAAAAGCACCAGTTTCACCTCTAAGTCCTTTCTTCAGAATTAGAAACTTAGAGAAAATTAATAAAGGAGATATTTTTATTCAAGCAACTTGAACTCTGAGTTCTCTGTATTTTCCTATCTGTAAAAAGAGACTGGAAACATATATAACCATATACATATGTGTATACACACATGAATATACACACATACACACATATGTACTATATGACATGTACTAAAGTTATGAAGATAAGTGTGGGGAATGGTAAACGACAAACTTAGGACAGTGGTCAGCTCCGAGGAGGAGAAAAGGGAATGTGACAAGTAGGATACACAGGAAGCTTCAGGTGAATTTATAATGTTTTGTCTTTACAGACTGGGTAGTTCACAAGTGCTCATTGCATTATTGTCTATGCCTTTTTTATTTGCGTATCTTCCATATTTCATAATTAAAACAAATTTTAAAGAAAGGTTTAGGGCTGTGTGATGGTTAATTTTATGTGCCAACGTGGCTGGCCTAAAGGATGTCCAGACAGCGGGTAAAGTGTTGTTTCTGGGTGTGTCTGCGAGGGTGTTTCTGTAAGGGATTAGCATTTGATTCAGTAGACTGAGTGAAGACTCCTTCCTCACCACTGTGGGAAGGCACCGTCCAGTCCGCTGGGAACCTGAACGGGACAAAAAGGTCAAGGAAGAGCAGGTGTTCTCTCTGTTCTTGAGCTGGGATCCCCATCTTCTTCTGCCCTTGAACTTTGGAGCTCCTGGCTCTCAGGCCTCGGGACTCCAGACTTACACCAGCGGCTCCCTGGTTCTCAACCTTCAGACTCGGACCGAGTGAATTATATCAGCTGCTTTCCTGGTGCTGCAGCTCGCAGATGGCTGGTCATTGGGCTCCTTGGCCTCCATGACCTGTGCTCCGGCTCCTAAAATAAATCTCCTACATCTGTCTGTCTATATATCTTACTGTTTTTGTTTCTCTGACTAGTACAGTTGGGACATCAGAGAAATCAAAAAATGAGGGAAGAGTCCAAACGCCATTCAGATTCAACATGACCTTTCCAACCGCTCAAGGTTATTCTCCTAAGTATACGGTAAAATGGGAACTAAGACATGCTAGTGACAGGGGACAGTGGAAGGCAGAGTGTGACGGGGGACAGTGGGCTGGCTCAGGAATTTTGCAACTTGTCAGTTAAATACCCATTATTAAATATTAAGTTATATAAGTTTATAATTAAATAAATTATATTTAAAAAGGTAATAAATACTTATAACTGATCACACCTTCATTATTTTACTACATTTTACTATTATCTATGCTGTTGAAGTTCTTTATATTTACTCTATCTGTATAGTGGAAATGCTATATAATGCACAGCTCTTCACAACTCTGCATTTAGTGACATCATGTTCACAGCTTGAAATTGCCTGGTGGGAGTTTTTACACCTTGAAAGCTGGCAGACTCTCTCCCTCGAGAGCCTGTTGTTAAACATGCGCCAGCACACCGCTGGGCAGACCCCCAGCTTCAACGGCTTCTGTGCTCCGACTTCACTCTGAGCATTCAGGGTTCTCGGTCACCAAGAAAAACTTATCACCCGTTTCTCTGCTAGGCTTGGATGGCTTCTACCAAACCAACTGAGCGGGTTCTTGAGAGATTAGGCAACTGGGGAGAATTCTGAGGAGAGGGGTGGTCTGCACACACCCTCCCCACCCAGACCCCAAGGTACCAATTGTCAGTGTCCCTCGTCGTCCCCTGCCAAGGGTGCATTTTTCTGTTGGGGTACTCCAGTCCTGGGTGTCACATTGTCAGGCCAGAGTCCCCTGCTCGGCTCTCCCTGTCCAACCCTCTTTCCTTTTTCGGTCCTGACTTGTCTTCGGTGGGCGACTCCCCGGAGGCCTTAGACCTTGATTTACATAATACGAAGAACTTTCACTGCAGTGGGAAGCCGGCCTGCAGAAACTGGGATGAGTAGGCTTGAACATATGCCCACTGGCCAAATTCCCTGCCGAGTTGAAAGAGTGTCCTTTGTTTGGCACCCCCTGGGCACCCAGCATTTAGCTAGGGGCGAAGAGAAGCTGCTTAAAGACTTATTGCCCTGCCGCACTGCCCTGTGATGCCCGGGCCCGGGCCTCCAGCCCACTGGGCACCAATCAGAGTCAAAGAACAAGATCCGTCCTAAAGGGGTTGGAGGGAGGTCGGAGGGAGGTTGGAGAGGCGCTGCTAAGAACAGTAAAGAGAAGTGATCTCTTGAAGTGGATCCTGATTTATTTTTTTCTCTTCCAGTTCCTCTCCATGCCATTTAAAAAATAAACTCCATGAAAGATGGAAAAAACCTAAATATCCAGTGATTAAGTATATTTCTCTTAACAAGGAAAATGATGGATGAATGAAAATTTCTTTCCTTTTGAGTATTGTTTCATGTCCATGTAACAGCTGTTAGAAACATAACATTAAAAAGAAACCCACAAAACTGTAAATGGTTACGGTATGTTGTTAGAGATCACATGACACATGAAAAACCTACCTTCTATTATTTAACGCTGTATTTAAAAAGAAAAGCGGAACTGTTTTAAGTAAAACTAACTTCCACTTATGGTTTAGGATAAAATTTCCAATGACAGTAAATAGGTTAGAAAACCGCTGTAACTCAAAACAATTCAGAAGGAAGAGAAGGTAATATTCTCCAAAAACTGACGAGAGGCACTAAATGTGAAAGAGACATGAGAAGAGTTTGAATACATTATGTCATGAAATGTGAAAGTGGAAACAAGTCTTATTTCCACCTTAATATGTTATTTTATACAGTGTGTGACTTTAAAGGTGTGTGCACAACTAAGGTAATGTGTGGTTTAAGTTAAAAGCCATGTTTTAGAAGACCAATGACATGGGGAAAAGGTTAGGGCTAGGGTTCAGATCAGTGATGAATCAGTACAAAAATTTTTGGTCCATAAAAGCTATTGAACTGTAAATATAAATACCTACAGAAGAAAATTAAATGTATATCAGTCTGGAAGGAAAGTCACCCAGAAGAATCAATGGTTGTATTTATGCGTAAGATTACATGTGACTTAGTTTCTTCTTTATACATTTTTATAGTTTCCAGAGCTTACACAATGACTATTCATTATTTTTCTAACAAAAAAAGGACCTTATTTTTTTTAAAAAACAATAAAATATCTGCCAGTAGTCCCTACCTCCTCTGTGTTCCCCTGTGTATCCTCCTAAGTATATTAGTATGGAATAGAAATGAAAAAATAGTTAACTTTTTATTGAGCGGGACTCACATACCCAGGACTGTGCCGAGCACTCTACATGGGTTGTTTTAGGTAACCAGCCCCCCTCCCAGTCCCATGAAGTTGGTATGAATACCCTGATTTCATAGACGAGGAAACCAAGGGCCAGAGTGGCTGAGTTCTTTGCCTAAGTCACACAGCTAGTGAGTGGCAAAGCTGACACTTAAATCCAGGCAGACCGACTCCAGAGGGTCTCACTCTCAGCCCTGGCTCTTCCATGTGCTGCCTCCCAGGACTCCAACACCTGTCTGGTAGGATTTCAGAAGCTCTAACAGGAAAGCCCATGGGGAAATTCCTAGCTAAGTGTCTGGACCAGTTCTGTTCAACCTCATACTCCAAGGAGCTGGAAATTTTAATTGAGTGAAGCCAGTGTTTTACCTGGGACTGTCCTGTTTGCTTGAGTAAAGATGTGAGAAGAGCTTGTTGAATAACATGGCTTCACCTACTTCTTCAGGCAGAAAGACTTCTAAAGGAATGGGACAACTGGGTGTGCTGGTTTTAAGCAGGTTCTGTGAGGATATGTATGAGGCTACTTAGGTGGCAAGGAAGAGACTAAGATTATGAGGACTGCCCGGACCAGGGCGGAGCTCCAAGTAAGGAGACTTTAAGTAGATAGGGGCAGTGGAGTCAGGGAAGCAAAAGGAAGTTGGGAGATGGGCCAAAGACCACCTTAGTCCAGCAAAGGAAGAGTGACTAGCAGTTATTGAGCACATACCGTGTGCTGAGTATTCACATTTGCTCTTTCATTTCATCCTCCCAATAACGCTATTTGAGAGGTGTCATTATCCCTTCTTGGCAGCTGGAACAGGGGAGGCTCACAGAGGTGAACCTGTCTGAGGTCACACAGCTATTGAGTAGTGAAGTGAAGATTCAAATTCTGGTCTTCCTGGTTCGGAGGTGTTTCCAGTGGGATCTGTCAGTGTTCTAGCAGGAAATGCTCAAATGGAGTAATTCAGAAGCATGTAACAAAGCAACCGATTACAAAACTGTGGGCAGGTGATGGGGTTTAGGATATAGATAGCAAAATATAGTGCCTTAGCATATCGAGTATTTTAAGCTGAAAGAATTTGAGAAAGTTGCAGAAGTAGGAAGGGCACTCCGACCTCCCTTCTTCCCCTTCCATCCTAAAGCAGATGATAAAACTCCCATGTGAAAGGTATCCTCCCTGTACTGGAATGAAGACATTCTTATCACCAGAGATGAGGAATTTGGGGCTGAGAAATCTGTTCAAACAAACCTCGTGCAAGAGGGTGAAGGGTGAAGCAATGACCATAACCTGGAGATAGTTGGGTCACCTTACTGCAGCATCATGTCACCTTCGATAGAGGTACAGCCCACCTGTGGCCCTGCAGATGTCCTGATGGTGACTCCCGTTGGCTTAACCCAACTGGGAAGCCAGAGGGCAAGGGAGCCTGATGTTGCTGCCTGCAGAGGCCAGCCACTTAGGGACTGGAACAAGGCAGGAAAGTGTGAAGGTTGGGTCCAGAGGGCAGGAGCACTGAAAAATATCTTGTACCCTTTCCAGGCCACAGTAACCTGCCAAGTTAATATATCCTCAGAAGCCTCCCACTGTGTGTGTTAAAGGACACTATCAAGAGAATGAAATGACACCCCCCAAATAGGAGAAAATATTTGTAAATCATGTATTTAATAAGGGACTAATATCCAGAATATATAAAGAACTACAATTCAGCAATGAAACACAGTACAGCTCAAAAATGGACAAAGGATAGATATTCCTCCAAATTAAAATCCCAACATGATACCACTTCACACTCATTAGGTCCCTATTATCAAAAACATGGGCAGTAAGTGTTGGGGAGCATATAGAGAAATTGGAACCCTTGTGCTTTGCTGGTGGGAATGTAAACTCATGCTGCTTTTGTGAAAAATTATTTGATGATTCCTCAAAATGTTAAACATAGAATTACCATATGAGTCAGCAGTTCCACTCCGAAGTCTATACCCAAAGAACTGAAATCAGGAACTCAAAAATATATTTGAACGTCAATGTGCATAGCAGCGTTATTCACAATAGTCAAAAGATGGAACAACCCAAGGTTGTCCAGTAACAGAAGAATGAATAAACAAAATGTGATATATATGTACAATGGAATATTATTCACCATAAAAGGGAATGAAGTCTGGCACATGCTACAACATGTATGCTAAACGAAAACATTATGCTAAGTGAAATAAGCCAGACACAAAAGGATAAATATTACATGATTCTACTTACATGAGATATATAGAATAGACGAATTTATAAAGACATAGACTAGAGGTTACCAAAGGCTAGAGGGATGGGGAATTGGGAATTATTGTTTGATGGGTACAGAATTTCAGTTTGGGGTAGCAGTGACATTGCCGGAAAAGGTTCTAGAAATGGGTAGTGGTAATGTTGCGTAACAGTATGATTGTACTTAATGCCACTGAATTGGTTAGAATGGTAAAATTTTATGTATGTTTTGCCTCCTCCCACCTTCCCCAGCACAATAGCCTTTTCACTGACCAAATCAGAACCCACTCTGACAGGATGACCTTAGGTTTTTCCATGGAGTTTAATCACTCTCTGAACTACTTACTGTATCATTTTCTACTTTTTAAAAAATTAGCAAAGAAACAAAATTCTCTGACCTGACTTAGAACTTTTCACTGGGGCTCTCTAAGCCTGGTAGCTTTTTGATAATGCAATTTTGTGGATTGACAGCCCTAACAAAGGTAAGTTCTATTTTCATTCCTGCTCTTGGTAACAAGAACCCCCACCCCCACCCCGACGGCTCCTGGCAGTCTGCTGCCCCTGTTGTTGGCGGTGGGGAGATAAGTGGGTCTGAGTGCCTGCCTCGGGATAATTCACCGTCTCAAGAGGTTCCCAAAGAATCTGCCGCTCTGAGGTTATTCAACTGATGGGAAGAGGCTGGTGAGAGAAGGAAAGACATTTCTGGTAAGGTTTTGGCCTGAATCCTGCAAGGAGAATGGATTTTGATAGCTCCCAGCACATGACCAAAGGGATGAAAGGAGGTCATTAACAGACCGAAATCAGAATTCCATGGACCTCCCCGCCCGCCCTGTGAGGATGGGGATGGGGGCAAGGCCAGACAGCAGCCTCCTCCCAGACCTTGCAGGCTGAGCAGGCTTCCTGGGCTTGCGATCAGGTCGGCTGCAGACGGCCCCCGGCCCAGAGGGCCCCCCGCCCAGAGGGCCCCATGCTTGGTTTAATGCTCTGCTGTTGCTATCTTAAACTTCTTAATAATTTTTTAAACAAAGAGCCTTGCATTTTTATTTCATGATGGGACCTGCAGGTTTTGTGGCCAGTCCTACTTGTAGGGTATCAGGAGGAAGATGTTCTCCCTGCATTCACTGGGCTAACGAGCCAGGTGGGAAGGGAGAAGGGCCTTCAAGTTGCAGGTCCAGTGTCAGCAAGCAAAGCAGAGCAACTGCCCTAGAGACGGGGGATGACAGTGTGGGGGAGAAAAAAGTGTTTTCTACCCCTCAAGGTTCTCTCGGTTGGTCTAATAATTAAACTGACATGAGACAGATTAACAAGGGAAAGTAACCAAATTTAATCACATATGTATTCATGCCCATACATGAAAGAGTCAGAAACCACACGTACATGAGAGGTTCATGGGCAGAAAGAGAAAATGAGGTATATGTGACATTCTGAGCTAAGTACGAGGTAGGTTAAGGTACCTTGGAGCTTCAGAGGGTCATTGTAGGGTGATAAGAAGAGCAGATGTTCAGTAATTCATAGTTTACCGTACCCTATACATAGCTCAAAAAAGTTTATTTCTGGTGATAACTCTTACTATGGGCAAGGTTCCTAATACAAGTTCTTAAAGGGGGAGGTCAAAGTTTCTTGTGAACCTGCAGGGTTTCGGTTGCCTTTGGCTCAAAATAATCCACATAACACAAAGGCATTCTCTGGGCTGACCCATTTTGCACCCTTACACAACTAGCTTCTCCATCAATCCCTTTTTTGAGAAAGCTCTCAAGGTAAACCCCGGGTTTGGGGTCAGGGACGGATGGGGTGGTGAGTGCCACTCCACTACCTGCCTGTCCAAGCCTACTTTGTTTTCTCTTTTGCTTTGTCCTTGGCTTCAGCCCAAGCCTGGATCAGTGCTCATCATTCACTATTACTAGAGTTTTTATACCCAGTATTTCTACTTGTCCTTTAAATTTCTTTTTTCGTATTGCTTCTACCTTATCTCTTTAATTCTGCTTGAGTTTTGTTTGAGATTTTTGGCCTGTTCTCGTTCTAACCCTTCTGTTTCAGACCACGCAGGCGGCTGCTGTGCTGTCTCTCTTCTGAAGGAGCGACAGTGCCCCAGGACACTGTCACAGGACAGTGCCGCAGGCCAGGCCCTTATCTGAGCCATCTCTCCAGAGGTTTTTCATACCTTGTTGCTCTTTTATTTTTGTTGTTGGTTCCTGGAATCCCTGTTTTCCCTCTATCGTTTCTCTGGCCGGGATTTGGGAAAGGGAGCCAGTAGCTCTCCTGGCCTGCCAGCTTGGCAGACACCGGAAGCCTCTTTCCGGCTCACTTCTGTTTCTTGCGCTACACATTCGCACTACATTCTCCCTCACTGGTAGGTGGGTGAAACCTATTTCATTGTAAGTTGCTAGGTATGGATATTTCTCGGTACCAATCAGTCCATCTCAATTCATTTACAAAGGGCTAATAAAAAAAAAAACACAGAGAACTAACTAACTAACTAAATAAATAAAACAAAGGGCCAATCAATCAACTGCAACTGCCATTTAATTACAATCCAGATAGTGGAGGCTTACAAAGGTATGTGTGAGGAGAGTGTGATCATTACTGAATTCTGATCGGCTGAATTTTCTTGCAGTCTGATTCACCAAAATGCCGAGCAATTATACAGGAAATTGTTCTTTCTTTTTGGAGAGAGTATTTAGGGGCAAAAACATCATGATGTCTAAAATTTACTTTATAATACTTCAGCATCAAAAAAGCTTAAAAGTAAGGGCTGTTAGTGTATGGTATTATACTCACAAGACCATAGGTGGCAGGAATCATTCTTGTAGGGAAGTAGTGGTTCTATTTTATATTGCATATACTCTGCTTTATATTGTACATAAACATGTTACTTGTTCTACAAAAATACTGTGGTCTGAATGTTTCTGTCTCTCCCCTCCTCAGCACATATGTTGAAATCCTAACCCCCCAAAATTGAGGTTTTCAGAGGTGGAGCCTTTAGGAGGTGGTTAGGTCATGAGGCTAGAGCCCTTAGGAATAGGATTAGTGCCCTTATAAAGGAGGCTCCAGGGAGAGTCCTGGCTTCTTCCGCCGTAGGAGGGCACTGCCAGAAGGCACCAGCTACGAACCAGGAAGTGGGCCTTCCCCAGAAGTTGACCGTGCTGGCACTCTGACCTTGGATTTCCAGCTCCCAGAACTATGAGAAATAAGTTTCTCCTGTTTAAACCACCTATTCTGTGCTATTCGATTATAGATGCCAAATGAGACTGACAGTAAACATTTGACAATATCTAATTTGATGGACTCTGCAGAAGTAATGCTCATTTGGCAAATGCGAAAACGGAGGCCTTCTGGGCTTCCGACTGGCCTGGGGCCACATAGAAGGTCAGATCTAAGCTCTGTCGGGCACAGATCCAGGATATTTCCCATCCTGACCCATCCCGCTCCATCAAGAATCAAGGAGTCCAGGCCAACCTGCCCAGCGCAGCCATCTTGCCGCCAGAGGCGTGTGCCTCCTTTCGCAGATTCAACCCTGGCGATGGTGGCACCACATACACTCCAAAAGCTGATTCAGATGTCTCCAGTCAGACACCTCACAAGGCGGTTGTAATTGACGTGGCACCCATAACCCCGGATGGCGGGCGGCTGTTCTTTTGTTTATCCTTTCTACTCTTTTAAATATGGTCTTTTCCACATGATTGCTTAGATATACAAGTAACATAGGCTTACTCAAGAAAATGTTGAAAATACGTGTGAGACAGAAAAATACAAAATGAAAATCACCAATAATCTCTCTGTGAATAACACTTTGGGGATATATTTCTCATCTACTGCTGCATAATAGATTACCCCCAAATTTAGTGGCTTAAAACCAAAGTCATTTATTATCTCGCAGCTTCCATGGGTCAGGATTTCAGGAACAGCGTAGCTGGGGGTTCTGGCTCAGGGTCTCTGGTAAAGGTGGAATCCTGGGGAGGAAGGTGTGTGGGGGGCAGCAGGGGCAGATTCTAAGACGGCTCTCGCTGGCACGGCTGTTGGCTAGGAGCCCGAGTTCCTCGCCACACGGACTTTCTGCAGGACTGCTTGGTTGCCTTCAGGCAGCGGGCTTCTCCCAGAACACGTGAGCCTAGAGAAAGGGCAAGGAGGAAGCTTCAGCGCCTTTTAGGATCTAGCCTTGGAAGCCATACACTGTCGCTTCTGGCCCTGCGCTGTGCGTTAGAGGAAAATCGCCAAGTCAAGCCCGCGCTCCAAGGGGAGAGGATTTAACTTCTAACTCTTAAAAGGAGGAGAATCAAATAACTTGTGGGCATGTATTAAAACTACCACAAAAGGGATTCCCCAGTCAGATTTCTTTAAAAACCAAAACAGGATCTTAGCGTCCATGTGGTTTTGTAGCTTACCTTTTGGTGTTTATAAGCACAGGTCTCCTGGATTCAAATCCAGGCCCTCCACTTGGTAACGTTATAATTTCAGGCAAATCACTTAACCTCTCTAACTCAGTTTCCTTATTTATAAAATAAGGGTAAAATCAAAACGTATCAATAGCTTCTGAGTGCATTATTATATGGGCTTTCCGTACTTCCATTTTTTTGATCATTTCTATTTTTTTATTACTGTGACATAATAAGAAATATGTATTTGGCCTCTGTCCCCTGTTCCTGGTGCAGTTGCTCAATCCCTTGGGATTTTCCGGGAGCATCTTTTGTTCGAATGAGGAGACTCTTGGTGGGCTCCTGAATAGCTTTAGGGTTAGGTTCGGTCAACCAGAAAGACCAAGCCCTGATTAAAAGCTTGGAACTTTCAGCCCCACCCCTCAGTCTCCAGGGTGGGGAGAGAGGCTGGAGATTGAGTAAATAATCCATCATGCCTATGTGATGAAGCCTCAGTCCCTAAAGTAGAGGGTTTGGGCTGTTTCCAGGTTGGACACATGCTGGGAAGATGGCACCTCCCCTGTCCCCCCCGCCCCCTTCACGGAAAGGAGTTTTTGTGCTTGGGACCCTCCTGGACCTTGTTACGGAAAAAATGAAACGACCAGACACTGAGGGGTTAGGAGCACGATCTTTATTTACGTGCACGGGCCCAGAGGAGACAAACTCCAAATTCTGAGCCCAGAACAATAGCCCCGCATTCCTTTTATGCTGGGCTGAGTTGGGTAGGAGTCTTGGGAGGCGTGGTATAGATTTGGGAAAAGGGTTTACAGAGGTGAAAGAGAAGCATTTACATTATAAGTCAGGGTAATTAGCATTTCATCTTTGGTATCAGTCTTGACTTCCTCTACCGTATCAGGTTTGATTCTCTCTACATTCCCCCCTGTGGGTACTAAGACAGCGATTTCGTCTGTCTTTGCACCCAGAAATGGGATCCTCTGCTCCTGTTGGGGGTCTAGTGCTGGAGATGGTGGCAGGTTGCGTTGGCTAGGCGACCGTCCACTCCTC
>PVJD01015620.1:0-24192 GCA_004026545.1 Mormoops blainvillei
GGTCAGCAGCAAAGTTTGTTCTTGGGCTACATCTTGCCTGAAAAGGTAAGTCACCTAATGGCTTTAGTGGAATCATGGTACTACTTCTAAGAGAGGGACAGAGGTGAAGGAAAAGTTAATGGAAGGAGGGAGGTGTCAGATTAGGGAGGAAGGGCAAGCAAAAAGTGAAGGTTCAGCTCTTTTCTACCTGCTGGGAGTAGGGCCGGCCTCTCAAGACACTGGACAGAGCTCCTCAGTCTGCTTGCCAGCTGGGTCTCGGGGGTCTGCATCAGCCCCATGCGATAGAGCAGGGGCTAGTGGTGGGCGTCTTAATGCCCGTGCACGTCCTCGTGTCAGTTTCATACCACCTGCTGCAAATGACAGTAGATCTGGCAGAGTAGTTGTCAGCCTGGCTTGACTTTTTTCCCCCAGAGGATGTACTATAATGTCTGGAGACATGATTTGTTGTCACAGTTGGGGGATGGGTGTCAGCAGTACTCCTGATATCTAGTGAACAAAGGCCAGGGATGCTGCCAAACATGTTACAATGCACAAAAAAGTACCCTGTTACAAAAAAATTATCTAGTCCAAAATAATACTAGTGTCAAAGTTAAGAAACTGTGACCCATAGTACATCAAAATGATGTCATTTGGTCACTACAGTACTACAGAAGTTCTATCTATTTATCTATCTATCTATCATCTATTTATTTATTTATTTTAATCTTTTTATTGTATTTTTTCATTACCACTTAGTCCCCTTATATCCCTGTCCCTCCTGCAATCACCACACTGTTGTCTGTGTTCAAGAGTCCTTTTTCCTTTTTGTTCAATCCACCCACCTTCTAACCTCCTTCCTCCCCCACTTAGTGTCATATTGCTCTCTGAGTCTGTCTCTATTTTACTTGCTAGTTATTTTGTTCATTAGATTCCACATAGAGTGAAATCATACGGGATTTGTCTTTCTCTGACTGGCTTATTTCACTTAGCATAATGCTCTCCAGGTCCATCCATGCTGTTGCAAAGGGTAAAATTTTCTTCTGTTTTTTGGCCGAGTGCTATTCCATTGTGTAAATGTCTCATCGTTGTTTTATCCACTTGTCTACTGATGGACACGTGGACTGCCTCCATATCTTGGGGATTGTAAATAACACTGAAGCAAACATAGCAGTGCTTATATTTTTTTCGTGAAAGTTCTCTTAAAACTCCCACTCACTGTAGGGATTCTGCCAGGATGTAGAATTCCAGCAGAAGAATACTTCCAATACCTTACTTGCTAGTGACATGTCCATATTCCTCACTGGGACACAGGAATGTGGCGGCATGTCGTCCAAGTTCGTGAACAGATGCACTGCAGGTTATGATGGTATGTCGTCATGGTGAGACAGGATCAAACCTCAGGGGGTCTCAGGGTCAGGAATTGATGATGGTCAGGTAAGGAGTAAGGCTCTATGGTACCTCCAAGGAGGGTATCTAAGAAATCCTGGTAAACATGGGTGAGGATCCCTGAGCTAGTCTGTAAGGTGCCTGTAGGCACATATTGTGACCAACAGAAGGAGCCTTTGTGTCAAGTCCAAGTTCTTGGTGGATGCAGCCTCACAGAATCTACCACACCCCTCCTTGGCTGAGTGCTGTCATTCAGGGCTCAGCCTACACAGTTGTGTGCCATGATCCTAAAAGTTACAAATGAGATGATCTGATGGAGTTCCCAGTTTTAATTTGTGTCCTGTGCCCATTTATCTTATACTTAGAGAATGCTTCTTGTGTGCGAGCCTAATGCTAGCTGCTGGGCACCCTCGTAAACAAGACCTTGCTGACCAGCAGAACCCAGGGGGTCCTGTTCAGAATTCAGCTTCTGCTTGGCTTTCAGTGAGGCAGCAATAAACAAAGCACTATAACATGAGCACTTGGTCCTTGAAGATCATCTTTGGATGAAATTTTCTAAGATAGCTACAAAATTGTATGGCAGCTCTTGGATTTAAAATGCCAAGAAATGGACCTGGTGCCTCATGGATAAACCTTGGTTTACTCTTTCACAACTAAAGTTCAGATTTCCTCAAATGGCAAGAAGGAGAGACATGACATTTGGAATAGCCAACTTTTCCTTAGCACCTGGCTACAGGTGGGGAGGGGAAGGTGGAGTGTAGGCTTTCCTCAGCTCCAGGAATCTGTCCCCAGCCAGAAAACGTTTTCTACCCCTCAGTCTGAGCTCTGTGTCATTCAGGACTTTTCATGTGTTTTGTAATCTATACCTTGATGGAAGCATTCTGTTGGGACAAATTCCTGTCATTCCCTGCCCATCCTTCCATCTCCCACATGTGTAGGAATCATTCATTTTTTAATACAACTAACTGCTTTACATTCAGTGTTTATATCTGCATAAGTCAGGATAGTCTGGGTTATGCTATAGTAACAAATACTCTCAAAGTCTTAATGACTTAATAAAACCACAGTTTATTTTTGCTTACAGTGTATGTCCTATGTGGGTTTGCTGGAACTCTGTTCCATTTCATTATCATCTTCCAGAATCCTGGGGCAAGAACAGGCTTTACAGTGTTGCCAGTCACTGTGGTAGAGGAGGCAAGAATGTGACGAAGCACTCACTGGCTCTTAGAGCTCTGCCTGGAAGTGATATGTATCTCTTCCACTCTCATTTTGCAGGCCAGGGCAAGGCACATGGCCATCCCTGATTTTAGTCATATAACCAAATAGAGAAAAAGCTGGATTCTTTGCGAATACTTGTAACGACTACCATACTGCTTATTTTATTGTTGACACTGAAGTAAAATAAGCAAGAGTTTAGTTTTTCCTTTATTTAATGACGGATTTGGGCTAACTTAATAGTTAAATTACTTTGTTTCATTATTATACCATTTACATTTTTTCTTCTGAAACAAAGAAAGCTAAAAATCTGAAACGTTTACAAATGACTATTTCATTACATTCTGATCAATTGTAAAATAATTTAAACAAGCTTTTTATTACAATATTGTATTTTTTAAGTAGTTAAATTTTCTTATTTTTTTAGTAGAAGTTGTTAGACATATAGAAATTATATGCAGTGGTTGAAATTGTATTTTTTCATAATGTAGATTTTTTAGTGTTTTTGGTTAAATGTACTAAACTATACAACAGAATTTATTATCTTAACCACTTTTAAGTGTACAGTACATTTACATTGCTATGCAACCACATAATGTGGATATTTTAATATTATTTCAGTTTCATGTGTTAAAGAAAAATATAGAAATTGTAGCCTCAAGCCTTGGTTTAATTCTATGAACTTGGGTGTATTATTTCACTGATACGTGTGTTGGTTTCCTAATTTGCAGAAAAATTTCCTGATTCATGTAATCTTTACTATTTCTTTTCTCTCAAATATTAAAACGACTTGCCCTTTTATCCCAATTTATTCTCTAAATAATTATAGAATGCTTATTGTGTGCCAGCTTAATGCTGACTCCCGAGCATATGAGGGGGGACCCCCAAGAAACAGAATTTATTTATAAAAAATTGTGTATTTATTTTTACATGTTTAAACTTCATTCACTTTCAAAGTACTCTCCATTTGATGGAATACACCTATTGAGATGTTTATTCCATTGCTGAAAACAGTTTTTGAACCTGTTGATTTTGATGCCTTTTAGTGCTTCTGCCATTTTTTTATATCACCACTTCCATATGGGTAAAACATTTCCCTTTGAGGACTGTTTTTCATTCAGGGAAACAAACAAACAAAAAAAAACATCGCTTGGGGTGAGATCAGGTGAATAGGGAGGGTAGGGCATGGGGGTCATGGCTTTTTTGGTCAAAGACTGCTGAACACTCAGAGTGGTGTGGGCACGTGGGCTCATAAATCACCCATCATGAAATGGTCAAACACATTGAGTTTTCAAAAAAAAATTCACTGATGCTGAATTCAGCCTCTGACAGCAATGCCAGTAGCTGGTCCACTGATACAGATAGGATCCTAGCACACTCACATAGCAGGAGAAGCCTGTACTATAAGGGGCCCGCCCTCCAGAAGATAATTCCCTTTTTTTCGGGTCCCCTCTTATACATTTATAAACAGGACAGACTTGAGCCTTGACATTAGAATCTTGGTCAGAGTTAAGACAAGCTAAGATTGCCAGGTGCCTAATAAAGTGACATTTGTTTGTACTGAGTAAATATGTATCTCAGTTTCCATAGAATGATTTTGAGTTGAGCGATAACAAACTTATGAATGTCCTCCTTGGTTAGCAGCCAGCTTTTACGAGTTCAGTTTTTACTGTATTTGGTCACTTATTTTAAGGTGTGATTTTCTCTGTTAGCTGAAAAGCAGTATACCATGGTGGTTACACCTGTAGACTATGGAGGTAAACTGCATACATTGACTCTGAGATCATTGGCCAGTTGTTTATAACTAAATCCGTTTTGTTATCTCTAAAATGGATAATTACGATCTCACAAAAATCCAAAGATTCATATTATTAAGTTAATATGTAAAAGTAAGAAATATGTATAAAGCACTTACAAGTGTTTATAGCATGTAGAAATTACCTATATAATTATTTTTGTTTTTAAAGGTATTGGATTTACTTAAAATTATAATTTTGTAACTCGAAATATCTGCATTAACTTAAACAAGAGATTTTATTTAGTGTTTATAGAATCAATGAATTGGAGAAAGAAAATCATTACAGTCAGTAATATTCACTATATAAAATCTATTTAAATTATGGACATTTCTGGGCTTGAAGTTAACACTAGATACCCTCCCCTACCTCCAGCTTACAGTTACACATTCTAAGACTTTTTATGTTCAAGTCATTTTTAGGGAGTGAGATAATTCACCTCAAAGAGTTTTTCTGTTCATGAGCAGAGAACTGTTATTAGTTTGCTAGGGCTGCCAAACAAGTACCACGGACCATGTGACTTAAACAGCAGAAATTTATTTCCTCAGCTCTGGAGGCTGGAAGTTGAAGATCAAGCCTATGTCTCTGTTGGTTCCTTCTGAGTCCTCTCTGCTTGGCATATAGGTAGCCATCTTCTCTTTATGTCTTCATGTGGCCTTTCTTCTGTGTGCACCTGTGTCATATAATTTCCTCCTCTTATGCGACACCTGTCACATTGGATTAGTACCCGCTGATATGACTTTATTTTACCTAAATTACCTCTTTAAAGGTACTGTCTCCAAGTAGTTACATTTTGAAGTACTTGAGCTAGGTCTTCAGTATATGAGTAGGGAGATAGAGGGACATAGTTCAGTCCCTAACAGAGAAGTAGGCTAAAACCAAAAAGGATACAATACAGAATATTTTTTTTAAATCACAAAAAGTAAAAATACTTGAAAGTTGAAAAATACAGTGTGTTTTAAATGTTTTCTTTGAATAGCATGTAGCTTATTGTGCCAATTGCCAGGTTCATGTCTTGTTGGGGATTTATCTGTTACATAGTTTATACCATAAGAAACAATTTGCCAATAATAGTAGCTACATCATCTAAATCCCCTGCAACCTGAAAAGGGTTGGTCATAGAAGTATATTGGTAGAGAACCTTGGAGGCATGGCCTTTAATACCCTATACCTGTTAGTGATTAAATTGTGTTGCCCAAAAGAGGTTGAAATCCTAACCCCAGTATTTGTGAATATAACCTTATTTGGAAATAGGGTCTTTGTGGGTGTAAGCAAGTTAATATGAAGTTATTAAGGTGGGCTTTATCTAATATATGTGGTGTTCTTGTAAGAAGAGAAGAGAGACAGACGTACAGGGAGATCACTGTGTCATGACAGGGGTAGAGATTGAAGTGACACACCTACAGACCAAGGGAAGCCAAGGCTAGCTGGTGGTACAAGAAGCTAGGAGAGAGGGAGGCATGGAACACGTTCTCTGGAGCAGTCAGAGCACACCTGGCCCTGCTGACACATTGATTTCTGAGGGCTGGCCTCTAGAACTCTAAGCGAGTAAATTTCTATTGTTTTAAGCCACCTAATTTCTGGTACTTTGTTAATGGCATCTCTAGGAAACTAATATATGCCTCCTTCATTCCTCTTGCTTGATATTGGTGAGCCTCGGTATTATGCACCTTTGGATTTTTATACATGTAAAGAAGAGGTTGTTTGGTTATGTCAAAATCGAGAGTTTTAACAAGCAAATTCTGTCAGGTAATTGCCTTATAGATTATGTTTCATTTAGCTTTTACTTTGTTTTCTTTCCTTTAATTGGGAGGAAGTTATGGGTTTATAAGCAACTACAACGATATACTAGTCTTTTTTCATTAGCATTTCATGCTAACCCTGAGTTAGCATGACCATTATTCTCAACCATGTTAAATTTCTGCATATATGAAGCATTTTAATACTGAAGACTAAAATATATATGTAGGCTTTTTAAAGTAGATCCCACTTATTGTCTAATAATTAGTTATTGTCTAATAATTATCTCTTAATTCTATAATTCTTTATTGTTTATAAAATGCTTGCACATAAATTATTTATTCTCAGGGGTCAAGAAAAGTTTCTTTGTGAAATTTCAGAGCATAGAATTTTTTCGGCATAAGTATGTTAGGCATCTGAACAGTCTTTATATTAAAATTAATATGCTTATTTTAAAGATAAATATTTTTCCTTTTTTAGGAAAAATATTACTAACTTACAGTTTATTTCTAATACACTAACTTACAGTTTATTTCTAATACTCTGATTCATAATTCTTTGATTTGGTAATAGATATATCTATACATTTAGAGAATACAGTAAGCACGCATGCATCTTACACTAATGAGGAATTATACAGAGTATACAATATCACACGGAATACATTAATAATCAAAATTACATCCTAACAATTATCAGTGGAGCATTAATGCCCAAAGACCTCTTAAGAAAAATAAAAACAACTGTTTGACAAATGGAATAATTCATTTAGACACCAACACACCAGTGGGAGAGTTGGTGCCTGTAGGTACTTCAGGGACTGACTTCTGCCCTGGCATCAGATTTTCCTGGTAGCATAAATAAGTTAATGTAGGAAAAGAAACAATTTATCCCCTTATACTCTCATCATAATGCTACCTGAGTATTGTGCTTTGCATATGTATGAGGCTTATAATTTGCTCAGTGCACATGAATAGGACATAGCGTAAAAGAGTATTTGGCTTGGTACCAGCCCTTAAGAAATGTATATAGATCTTCTCAATATTTTGAATTAATTCATTGCACATATTTCTGTGCAAGAAAAATTTTAATCATAATACTGGAACAAATCAGAGACCTAGAATTATAGTTTTGTGGTAATTGCATCATATCAGCAAAATACTTTTCTTCGAAAGAAGGGTAATGACAGGTGTACAAGCAGTAGACACGAGAGCAATTTGGTGGGATGACATTCAGGACTAGAACACAGGAATGGAATAGTATCCTGGCCTGGTAGGAAAGCAGACAGAGGAATCCACTTCTCTGGACCTAATTCTAATCTACAAAAAGAATTGGCTGGTGATATGGAAATGATGAGTCACCTTCACATTCTTAGTGTAGAGAACCATGTACTCAGACAAATTTTAAAAGAAAGAAAATCTGTGTTTGAGGAAAGACAATTGTGATTTGGTGACCTTGAGACTGTAACAGGAAGGGTAGTTAAGAAGTGTTGGATAACTTCCTAGAATAAAATTATACATAACGACTAAGAAGTTCTGACAAGGAAATTGGGAGAGACATTCAGAAAGATTGGTCTGGTTGCACAAGGGACTTAAAATGTACTCAGGTATAAAAAGGTTATATGGAAAGAGGGGCTATATAATCAAAGGTGGATGTAAAAGCAATTCAGCTTTGCCCATCAGCATGAGCTCAGTCTTTTGAAAAATACCAGAGACAAAATAATGAATGGAAAACTTTGTTTTTATACTTAGAGCATATAGGGGTGGCCAGAAGTAGGTTTTGAATGTAATACAAGTAAATAATACAATAATAATAATAATACAACAATAAACTCTGTGTTTCACATACTTACAACTGTAAATGTACTTTTGCCCAGCACTGTATACTGGCTCAGAAAAATTCTGCCATAGACTGCAAAAAGGACTGTAAAGTTACTGGTTGGCTTTGGAGGAATATAGAATGGCAGTAGTACTTCACATTTGGAAATAGGAAAAAAAACATTTTAGAAGGTTAATTAAGTTCAGTTCACCAAACATTGCGTGCCTTCTATGTCCCAGGGATTATGCTGGGTGTTGAGACAAAGATGAATAAAATACTTGAATAGTTTATGTTAAATACTGGAAGGATAGAATACATATTGAACATAATGTTAAAATCGTTAGAGGAAGAAAAAGGAAAATTAATAAACAGAAGTAAGGAAAAGAGATAAAATCATTGAAAAAGATGGCTAAATACAATGGACTATATCAGTAGTGAAATCATTGAGACATTCAGATTTGATTAAAAACTAAAAAAAAAATGCAACTGTTGAACTGTTTATAAAGTATAAACAGTACCCCCAATTCCTCCACATCCCCCCCTTAGTTCATGTCCACGGGCCATTCAGATAAGTTCTTTGGCTAATCCATTGTTTATACCGTTCCTAACATCCCACCATTTAGTTCCTACCAATTTGTGCTTCTTAATCTCTGCACTTTTCCTCCCATTCTCACCTTTCCCCTTACCAATTGATAACCCTCCAAATGATCTCCCTATCTATGATTCTGTTCCTGTTCTGCTTGTTTGCTTAGTTTGTTATTTGTATTTGAATTTATTGCAATTTTAGTGTTTGTCATTTTGGTCTTTTTTTTATATGATTCCCTCTGGCATTTCATAATACAATGGTTTGGTGATGATGAACTCCTTTAGTTTTACCTTATCTGGGATGCACTTTACCTGCTCTTCAATTCTTAAGTATAGCTTTGCTGGATAGAGTAATCCAGGTTGTAGGTCCTTGCTTTTCATCACTTTGAATACTCGTGGCCAGTCCCTTCTAGCCTGCAAAGTTTCCTTTGAGAAATCAATTGGAGAACTCCTTTGTAGGTAACTCTGTGCTTTTCTCTTCCTGCTTTTAAGATTCTCTCTGTATCTTTAACCTTTGGCATTTTAATTATGATGTGTCTTGATGTGGTCCCCTTTGGACCCAACTTGTTTGGGACTACTCTCTGTGTTTCCTGGACTTGTATGTCTGTTTCCTTCATCAAATTAGGAAAGTTTTCTTCCATTATTTTTTCAAATAAGTTTTTGGTTTTTTGCTCTTCCTCTTCTTCTGGCACCCCTATGATTTGATTCTTGGTACCTTTAAAGATGTCCCAGAGGTTCCTAAGCCTATCCTTGTTTTTTTGTTTTTGTTTTGAATTTTTTTCTTCCTGCTTTTCTGATTGGATGCATTTTCCTTCCCTGTGTTCCAAATCATTGATTCGATTCTTGGCTTCATCCCCTCCACTATTGATTCCCTGTAGATTTTTCTTTATTTCACTTAATACAGCTTTCATTTTTACCTGGGTCTTTTTTATGCTGTTGAAGTACCCAATGAGTTTTTCAAGTATCCTGCTAACCAGTGTTTTGAACTGTGCATCTGGTAGGTTGCTTATCTCCGTTTCATTTAGTTCTTTTTCTGGAGTCTTGTTCTATTCTTTCATTTGGGCCATATTTTTTGTCTCCTCATTTTGGCAGCCTCCCTGTGTTTTTTCTGTGTATTAGGTAGAGCTGCTTTGACTCCCTGTCTTAGCAGTGTGGCCTGTTGTAGAAAAGGCACTTGTTAAATTGTATGTGGTGGAGCCTTAGGTAATCGCCAGGGTGGGGCAACCCCTGTCACTGCTCTGTAGCTCTGTGTGCGTGAGGCCTCTGAGAGGGGACAATGCTGCTGCCTGGCCTCTGGAGTTTTGCCTGGAAGGAAGCTGTTTCCTGGCACTTGGCCTTCACTTTCACCGCATATGCCATTGGTGCCCTTCAGCTGTTACTCTGGTGCTGAATCCCAGAGCGGGTGTGTTCACGGGAGTCCTAAGTCAGCTGTGGGCCCTTTAAGCGGAGTCTCTTGAGAATCCTGTAGTTTCTTCTGCTGCCCCAACCCCCAGTGGTTTTTACAGCCAGAAGTCATGGGGATGTACCTTTCTGGCGCTGGAACACTGGGCTGGGTGGTCCGGACTAGGACTGGCATCCAGTGGGGTATCCCTTCTATTTTGTATCCACCACACGTGGATGTGGGTGGATGTGGGACTGCCTTTCCTGTCACCATGCCCCTCCTACCCGTCTGGATGAATGTGGCTTCCCTAAATCCTGGGTTGTTAGACTTCCACACAGCTCAATTTTCACAGTTCTGGGTGATACTTGTTTTGTAGTCTAGTTGTATTCTTTGCTTGTATGTGCACAGTTGTATGTGTGCAGGGGTGAGGCATGTTTACCTACGCCTCTGACTTGGGCAAGGGTTGGCCTTGTATTCGATAGTCCTTGATGTTATAATAAGGTCTCATTTTACAAGAAAGGGTAATATTTTGATTTCTTTGGCTACATTTCCGAAAGTTTTTAAATGCTGCATGTAAATTGAGTTATAATTAGTATACAATAAATCAGTACAAATGTAAAATGACCTTCAAAGACCTCTGCAGCTTATTTTTTGAAACATACTACATTTTACTTCTCAGTTATAGATATGAAGATTTTTCTAAAGTAGCTATGGCTGTTTATCAGAAAAGATATGTAGGACTATAAATAGAAAAAATATTATTTGAACAGATTTTAAGTTGCTTTCATCTGACTGCTGTTATTTTAGTACATTTCAGTGTTCATTAATGCAAACAACATTTCATCTAATAATAAGACAGTGTAATGTACAGTTATTTGAGGAAAGTACTACATATCTGCTTCCTTCTCATGTTTTTCTGCATTAATTCATTTGATACACATTGATTGCAGTTCTGGTCTGTGCAGAATCTGTGATAAATTCTAGAGATATATGGAAATTTTAATTGTTTAAGGGAAATGGACAAAGTGTTTTATTTACTTTATATAGTTTAAATTTGCCTGTAACTTTTAATTGATAGAATGTCATTTAGTTTTAATAATAATTAGGTAACATCTGTTGAACACCTACCTATGTAAGCCTCTTTTTAAGCACCTATCAGGCATTGGCTTATTTGATCCTCAGGTGAGCACTGTAGGCGTGCTTTAGTGCTTAGAAACTGAACCTCAGACGGTTGACTAAGGTCATGTATATGCTAGTGAGTGGCACAGCTGGAAATTAAATTCAGGCAGCCTAACTCGAGAGCTTGTTACTATATGTTAATCAGAATGACAACCTGGTTTCATAATTCCACAATCCACAAATCTATGAAAACAACTTTAAACAGCCTTGTGGAGGTATAATTAACAAATAATAAACTGCACTTTTATGAAATGTACAATTTGGTAAGTTTTAACATAGATGTACATGCATGAAAATGTCATCACAATGAAGATAAGGAATCTTCCCATCACCTCAAAATATTTTCTTGTGATAATCCCTTCTCACTGTTACTAGTTTCTACCTCTGTATTCCCCAGGAAGCCATTGCTCTGTTTTCTTTTATAGTAGTTTAGTTTGCATTTTCTATTGCATATAAATTGTAGGTAAATGGAATCATACAACGTGCCCTTTTTTCTGGCTTCTTTTATTCATCAAGGATTTTGAGATTCATCAATGTTGTTGCATGTATCAATAGGTTTTTTTTTTAACTTCTGAATAGTATACTAAGTATATGACACAATTTGTTGATCCATTTATTTGTTGATGGACATGGATATTAGGATTGTTTCCAGTTTTTTGGCTATCACAAAGCTGCTATGAGCTTTCGTATATAAATCTTGTTATAGGCATGTACTTTCCTTTCCTTGGGTAAATACATAGGGATGGAGTGGGCCAATCATATGGGTGTGTTTATTTAATTTTTTGAGAAACTGCCAGTAACTATAATTAATAATATTGTATTGCACATTTGAAAGTTTCTAAGAGAATAGATCTTCAAAGTACTCATTCCAAAAAAACTTCTAACTATATGTGTAGTGATAGATGTTAGCTAGACTTACTGTGGTGATCATTTCACAATGTACACATACATAAAATCATTATATTGTACATTTAAAACTAACAAAATGTTAAGTGGCAATTATAACTCAATTAAAAAATAAACTTTAATATTTTACCTCAGAAATATTCAGTGTATATGAGAGGCTACCCCCCTTCTCAGTAATATATAAAACGTGGATTACATAGCTTTCTAAAATCTAGAAAATTCTGAATTCTGAAACCTAAGTGGCCCTGTAGATTTCAGAATGGTACTGTGAACTTACTGCCTTTGAAGTAATAATGTACTATAAAATTGTTTTTTGATTCAGTAGACATTTCTGTGCTTTGTCAAATTTACATAAACCCTTTATAAAGATGAAATATTATAAAACATTCAAGAGAAAATATAGACAGTGAACCTGAAATAATTGTCTAAATGAACATTACCTCTAGGAAATACTGAGACCGTGAGTTGCATGTACATTTATTTGATAAATGTTTCATCTTGAAAATTCTTGGTAATAAAGTCGTGTGTTAATAGGAATAACAAATGTTCTGTATACTATATCTTACCTAATACATAGTGTCAGTATTTATTGTCTAGCAGCGATTTTTATTAGTGTATTATTTGAAATGCTACCCCACTGAATTTTAGTCTATTTTGAGAGACACAATTAGAATCTGAAAAGATGAGCATTATATGGTTTAATAACATACTACCTTTTCTAAGAGTAAGTACTACTAAAAAGACAAGGTAGTTTCTCTCTTTGCCTTGAAAACAAATGAACTGATACAGAAAATGTTTGAAATTGTTGGAATGGTAATAAAGTATAATACATCAGGACATAGGAGGAGATAGTTCGATTATACTTCAATAACATTGTCTAAGCCTGATACAGAAGATCTCAACCCTTCCAGAGGCTTGGAAGTTAGTGAGGAGAGTAGATCCTAACTCTCTTACAAGGCAAGCCTGATAGGCATACAGAAATGTTGGGCTGTCAATTTGAGTGAAGGGGGTATTTGAACTGAATCTTGAATGGAGGAAACATATGGGAAGAGCATTTTGCCTGGAAGGAATAGTATGCACAGATCCTGAGTGATGTTTGTGTTTAATAATACCTGAGAAATATAGCATTATGTGGGAATGATGTGGGATTTGGACTCCTAGTTTGCCGCTTAAAGGTTAAGTGTGATGTGTCTAAAGTAACAGTTAGTGGATGACATGGTCAAATTTGAAACATACAGTTGGTCCTCCCTCTCCTCGAATTCTGTATCCCCGGGTTCCACATCTGCAGATTCAACCAACTGCAGATGGAAAATATTCAGGGAAAATAAACCCTACAATGGTTGCATCAATACTGAACATTGTACAGACATTTTTCTTGTTATTCCCTAAACAATACAGTATAACCGCTATTTACATTGTATTAAGTATTATAAGTAACCTAGAGATGATTTAAAATGTATGGGAGAATTACGTAGGTTATACCCAAATACGCCATTTTATAGAACAGGCTTGAGTGTCCGTGGATTTAGGAATTGGCTTTAGGATCCCCCAACAATACTGAGGGATAACAGCTCTAACTTCAAAATTTATCTTCTTTCTATTATGCTATGATTTCTGTTTGCTGTAAGGCCTTATATTTGAATAAGCATACATTTAATTAGCATAATTAAATATTAATCACAATGAGTAGATAAATCTGATGTTTTATCATAATTAGCATAATTAAATATTAATCCCAATGAGTAGTTAAGTCTGATGGTTGTGTATCATTTTTGCCTTTCATAAGTTATATATATCATGATTAACCCTCTGATACAATTAATAAAATATTCTAGGCATTTTTCTCATTTTTAAAATATATATTTTCTCTTGCAGGGTTACATTTTGCCATTTGCCTTTCCAGAGTAAGTGGCTCTATGTGGGCACGGAACGAGGTAATATACATATTGTCAATGTGGAGTCCTTCACACTCTCAGGCTACGTCATTATGTGGAATAAAGCCATTGAACTGTGAGTTTAAGCAAATTTCCATATCTGAAAGTATCAGTGCATATATATGGTAATATTATATAATAGCTAGTCATTAAAATCATACTGAATTAAATATGTGTTAGACATTCTTGATATTATATATAGATTAGTCCTTTGTAAGTAGTATTGTCCTTCTGCGCTTTATACATTTAATGTTTTATATACGGAAGTGGGCAAAAGTAGGGTGACAGCTGTGAGTACATGACACAATTTATTCTTATATTATTATTTATTAATTATTGTATTGTTTTCCATATGAACAGCTATAGACCTACTTTTGCCCACACTGTGCATATGTACATATGTACACACATGCTTATGTTCACGTATGTATTAACTGTAGCGCAAGTTTAATGGGAAAATTATTCTTACTCGGTGAAAAAAAAACTCTTCTTTTTATCTTGTAATTATTTTCATTTCAAATGCTTGTCATGCCCCACTAAACTGATTTTGTGACCCACTAATGAGATTCTACCAATGTTTGGAAACTGCTGCTCTAAGCTACTACTCGATATGTTTTGATAATTAATAAATATAATGTAAATGTTTGCTATGTAACTTTGCAAAATTAATTTGGCAGTTAATTTTCCTTAATTTTGATAAAATGATGATTGCTTTCACTTTACCATAACAAAAACTGGGTGCGCTAGAGGACTTTAAGAATCCTAACTTTTATTGCTAACATTTCGCTCTTTCTTAGAATCTCATCTTTGTATTTTATCACTTTCTCTTGAGTTTTTTATTTAATTTAGACATAAAAATCAAAATTTAAGGATACTGACAAGATTTATTTTCACTGTTTCTTTTTGTTTTGTTTTTAAACAAATAACTCTATACTGTTGCATTTCACAATTTTATACCACTTTGACATAATGATAAATTTGTGGCATATATCTTAAGTAGTGCGTTGATGCAGCTGTAACAGTGCATTAAGTCTGGTTTTCGTCCCTGTGACAGGAACATTATTATCATATCTCAGCCCGTTGGTACAAGGTGTGTGTTTTTGTGGTCTGTCATTTGAGTTGATCAGAGCATCTCGTGGGTAGATCTGGTGTAGGAATCTGTGTGGTTTCACAGATGGCTCTCATGATCTTTCAGCCATTGGAGTCTGTGACTAGAGAGCCGCTTATTTGTACTGTGTCGGCATCAGTTTAGCGCCATTCTTACCTGCATGACTTCATTGTATCTGAGCAAGTTTATCTGTTGATTTTTTTCTTAAAAACATAATAGAATTTTTTCTGTTATTGGGGCGAATTATGGAACTGGATGAGATGCCCTAATTGGAGGCTAGAATTGAGTAAAATCAGATGCCACTATTTTAGATACTGCTTTATTAAAAAATATTAATTCTGAGAATTCTACCACAAGAATAGATTTTCTGTGGTAAAATACTAAATTGATTATTTGCCATACACAAAGTGTACTAAATTTTAAATTTCGCTTACTTGTATCAACTTAACAGTCACAATTTTTTTTCTGATTTCTATTTTGATGCATGTTAAGAACTAAACATCTGTTATTGATCAATTACTGAAATGTTTACATCCTTTATAAATATATCTTTATTTTCCATTCATTGTTATTGAGATGAATACATAATTGTATTGAAATTTTAGCTGAGGAAAATATCTTACTAACTTTTTCTTTTTTAGGTCATCTAAATCTCACCCAGGACCTGTTGTCCATATAAGTGATAATCCAATGGATGAAGGAAAGGTAGAATTTTTTTCTAAAAAATATATTTATTACTTAAATGTATGAATTTTACTATTGTTTAAATATACAGACTATTCAAGAACCACACCTTTCAACAAGTATTGTATGGCTTATTTATACATCATAAAAAACAACAAGTGAAAGAATTGGAATCATTTATAGTTTTAAAGATCAAAAAAATCCCTAAAACAAATTAAGTTTAATAGGAATAATTAAAGGTTATTAATTTATTTTTGGCTTATTCAGAGTTTTTCCCAGATTTCCCGATAATCCTGACAAAACTGCTTTCTTTTGATTTTGAATTCTTTTTAGAACTTTAGTTATACAGTTTTTATAAGCAGTTATTATAAGATCATATGTTACATTTGTATCTGTATCTTCCCTAAATTTTTCTTCATAAATAGCTAGATTAATAATGTAGACATTTTTTAAATGTTACTTAATTTTTTATCTGCAGAAACCAGTTTTATTCAGTCAATGTCTAGCTATTGCTAATTTAGTTTTGTTAACTATATTTAAAGATAATAAAAATTTCTTTTCCATAGATTTCTATTTTCTAATCCAACCAGTCTTTCAGGTAGTTCTGTTTAAAGATAGAATTGCTACATTTATAATTTTATGATAATAACCTATGTAAATGCCAGGAAATTTACCACTATCAGAAATTAGTGAAATGAAACTTATGCATTTATGCATTTTGTGAAGTTTCCCCAGGTTTTTGCTTTCTCAATTAGTGGGAGTGGTCAAGCCTATAGCTTGTTTAACACTGTTCTCTTATTTGCCACTGGGAAAACAAAAGGGTAGCTGTACTGTTTGGAGTTTGCTTGTAATTACTCAAGTGTATGTTTTGAGAGAGACTACATTAAGCAAGTTAGAATAATGCCTATCATCACTTTATTTTCTTTGGTACAAGATACTTGTTTGAAAGGTAAGCCTTTGGGTGAGAGGCATGGTGGGAGGCCCTTCATTCTACCTTGAATCAGTCACTATGTCATTTCAGTCCTTCCTTTGCAGTGTCTCTTTTCTATTCCATTTCATCAAGACCAAGGTAGTTCAAGGCCTTCCAGCTCATTTTTTAATTATTTCTGGATCACTTCCTAGAATGCCACACCATTTTAATTGTATTGCACTCCTGTTCAAAAACTTTCAGTGGTTCTGCAGTATATAACAAATAAAATCTAGTTTCCTTAAAGGTAGCCCTGGGCTTCCTTATCTTTCAGAACATCTTTACCCCAATGCTATATTGAAGTGAATGGTTATTGTTTCTCAAATGTGAGCTGTTCTTTGCTGCCTCCAGGCCTTGTTTATGTCAGTCCCTCTGTTTGGAATCTTTCAGGCAGTTCTGTTTAATGGTATTTTCTCTCTGATGAGTTCCTACCCCATTTTAAGGCTCAGATTAAATATATATTTTTATGTTATCTTTCCTGATAATTCTGATAGAAAATGCTTTCTCACACTTCCAAATACACTAACACCTTATTTGTGTAAGTTTTACAGTATTTACCATATATTGCCTCATATTAGAAATGTGTGTATATGTCACCTTCCCTGAACATGAAAGACACCTTGAACACAGAAATAACACTTATGCAAGTTCATATTTCCCGTAGTACTTAACATATAATGTAAATAGTAACTGCTCAATATATACTTCATTCATTGCATAAGTTATGTATAACTGTTTATATTATCCTCATTTTTGAAACCTTCATTATACTATTCTCATTAGTTCCCAGAGTTAATCTCAAACATTTTTGAAATAGTAAGATGCCGGAATAGATTATATTGATTACCATTTATTGAATTCTACTTTGTGTTTGGCACTATTACATACACTATTTCATTGGATCCTCCCAGCAAATTTAAGTGAGATATCTTTCCTATTTTACAGATGATGAGACAGAGACTTCATAATATTATATGGTTAAGAGGTACAGAGTTAGATATTGGTGGGGCTGGGATTTTGAACACTGATTTTCTTGATTTCAACCCCTGAGTCCTTTCTATTGTGGTGCATTTCCTCTTTAAGATAGAGATCTGTTATTGATGTTGTATAGAGATGTCTTCATATTCAGTGTATCCACTGATGCTTTTTATGAGAAAAAAATTAAAAGGAAACTAGTCAGCTACATAAATTACTTAACATTTCTAAGTTTTAAAATATACTAATAGGAATAAGCATTGAACGAAGCTTCCAAGTTTAAGTACTATATTTTTAAAAGTTAGGTCTTCTGGGTTTTTTTGTATTTAGGAGATTTCAGTGATTAAAATTTAATCACTTGGCACAGATTTCTAACATTCTTAGGATGTTAGAGCTGACTGGAAGGGTTAAAGTTTACTGTAACCCTTTTATGTTACTAAGATCTGGAGGGGTGAATTTATTTCTGTAAAGTTACATTAAGTGGCATATCTAAGATGAAAACTTAGGTTCCTGTGACCTGAGCAATCCAGTGCTATTTACACTGTACATCAATTCTTAAATTTTATCCTTTTTCATCTCTTTTTTTCTTTCTGAAGTTTTTCTGTTCCCCCATCAGAAAATGACATTTCACATATCCAAGATATTTGGAAGGACTAGGAAAAAGTAAAGGAAACAAATACCAGTTTTTCCCAGGAGGTGTAAGATTGCCTGGGAAAGAAAAGTTTGAATTGGGAAATTAATTGTACTCTCTACCAAGGTGGGAAAACCTATTTTGTTAGCCTCAGTGACTGGCCCCTTCAAGTGCACTATAGTCTGAAATCTACTGAATTGCTATTTCATATGGGGTCTGCCCCAAACTTTGTTCATACCTCAGATTACATGAATGATTATTGACCACCTACTAATTACTTATGTATTTATTAAACCAATATTTGAGTGTCTAATGTGTATTGGGCAGAATATTAGTTTTTAGAGACATTTAGATGAAAAGGCACATGTTAGCATAGGAGAAGGATCATCTTTGTCTTTCTAGAGGAACTAGGTAGGCTTACCCAAGGAGGCAACTCTAAATTGAGACTTAAAAATGAGTAGAACATTGCTGAGTAAATAAAAGCGGAGGAGGCTTCAAGCAGAGGGAATACTGAGATTTTCAAAATACCAGGTGGGGGATGGTAGACAGCAAAAACTGGATAGGCTGTGGACAGTTTATAAAGCAAGAACGTGCATTCCATTCTGAAATTCATTCATTCATAAAGGTTTATTAAGTACCTCCAACAGGTCAGGCCCTGTGTTTTATGTTAGAAGTGTAGTGGTGAATAAGATAAAACCAATCTTTGCCTAAAAAGACCAGCGTTATTGTCTGCAAGAGAATTCAGATAAGGCAAAGACCATTATATTGTGTGGTGACCCTTCCGGTAAAAATAGTACCGAGTGTCGTTGGAGTACCTAGAAAGGGTACTGACTTACATTTGGAAGGTCCAGGAAGGCTTCACAGAGGAAGCAAGAGCTAAAAGAGCTAACCAGGTTTAGTTAGGCAGAATATGACATTCGAATAGAGTGGCCCAGGTAGACAGCACGTGCAAAGGCTCCAAGGTTAGAGAGAGCGTGAACTAAAAGGTACACTGGAGTGTACTGGGTACAAAGTGTATCATAGTGGATGAAGCTGGAGAGGTAAGCAGAGGTCAGACCATGATGAATCTTGTGAGTCATATTACTGAGTTTGGACTTCATCCTAAAAATAATGATAGGGTATTAAGAAGTTTTAAATACAAGCATACATTACATGATGAAGCTTGCATTTTAAAACTGTTATTGTAGTTACAATATGGAATGGGTTAAAAAAGGAACAAGACTTGGAATCAAGGAGACTGGGAGACCAGAAGAGACCTTTGTGTCTTTAAAAAAAAATTATAGTTGACAAACAATATTATATTCATTTAGTTTCAGGTGTACAATAGTGATGAGACATTTATATACCCTATAAAGTGATCACCACAGAGATCTTTTTGTGTTGAACGAAGGGCAAGTATTAGAGGTGGAGGAAAGTAAATTAGAGAGATGATAGAATGCATTTTTAAAATTACTTGATGATTTTACGTGATGGGGGAGAAACTAGGGTTAAGATGACCGCCAGGTTTTTGCCTAAGCAATTTACTGAATGGTGAGATGAGGAATGGAGAGATACTGCAACAGAGAATAAACAGAGGAAGACAGAGAAGACAATAAAGAACTCGCTTTTGGACACATTTACTATGAGATTCTTCTTGAGTAGATAAGGAGAGATGTTACTTGTGGAATTATGAGTCTAAATCTTATGAGAGGGATCTAGGCTGGCTATAATTTGAAACTAATTAATATATAGGTAAATAAATGAAATTACCTGATAATGTGTTGAATTAGGAAAGTTTGAAGAACTCTAAAGCACATACAAATGTTAATTTGCAATGCTAGTTTTGCGTTATATTAATAAAAATGTGCACCGAAGACTTCAAAATGGTAGTTTTCTTTTCCAAAAAACTGGTATGATAAATGTTGAGCCCCTCATGATCAAAGATATAAATATACAGTGTGGTATTCTCATTTGTCATCCATGTGATTGGTAATTAGCAATGCAAATGTTTATATTATATTGGAAGCATATTAATGATAATAGTTATTTTTATTGTCAGAAAAATGAATGTTTCAAATCATTAATATCATTCCTAGGTAATGTGACATTTTCTTTTATTATAGCTTCTGATTGGCTTTGAATCTGGAACAGTAGTGTTGTGGGACCTCAAATCAAAGAAAGCCGACTACAGATATACATACGATGAGGTAATAACATTCATTATTTCTGCTAATCAAAGATTCTATCATTTCTCTAGTTCAGAGCAGCTTTTCTAAGAACTTAATTAATGATTTAGGCAAACTTTGGAACTGCAATACAACATACAAGTATCTTTTGTATAATTGGTAATACATTCACATAGCTCAAAAGATATTAAAATATTTCTTTCCCATCCCTGTCATTTGGCCGTACAATTCTCTTACCCCAGGTACCAGTGTTACCAATTTTTTGTGTATTTTTGCAGAGGTATTCTGTATATTTACAAGCAAATTAATAAACATTGTATTTTTTTATTTTTTACAAATGATCACAATATGCTGTAGACATTTATAGTTTGCCTGCTTTAAGACCCAAATATAGATTGATTGTGACTGATTGATAAGTCTTTTAAGTCTCTCTTAAACTCCTTTCTTCTTTTTTAGTACTTTATCTCATTTCTTCTTTTTCGCCATTTATTTGTTGAGGGTAGAGTCTGCCAAAGAATGGGTTTTTCTGTATGCATTCTTAATGCGTTTAACACTTTTTACCCTCACATTTCCTATACATTGGATAGTTACTGAGGCTTGAACTAATTGAGGATCATTTTTCGCTTTTAGCAAGATTACTTCATAGGCGCTGCTGTTGATCTTCTGTCAGGTGCAGTGCTAGTGTGTGTGATGTTAGCGGTTGGCAACAGTCGAGGTCTGCATCTGTTACTGCAGAGTGGTTGCAAAATGGAGAGGTTCTGATTCTATATTTCCTTCTTTATTTTTATTAGCTAGGACACTTTAGTAAAAAGAAATTTCCTCTTAGCTATTGGACTGCTTGATTATATAGTAGTATAGTTCTTATAGAAAAGGTAGGTTAAATACTTTGTTCTTTCTGTTTCTTTCAGTATTTACTCTAAAGGGGTTATTTTGTAGTAATCTCAATTGTTACCAATTTGTTCTTATTTTTAGTAGTACTCTGTACTCTTTAACCTAAGATTTAAACCTATTTGATGTGCTTCCTCCGTACATTGAAATTAATTGATTTTCAAATTGTTTCATCTTTGGTCAGTGAACCTCCTTTATTTGGTTTGTGAGTCCTTCGGTGATGATAATAGTCTTGGATAGCTTCCTTGCTCTCCGTTACAATAAAGTATACCTATTAATTTGTGTATTTTTTCCCCAAACTTAGAATAAGATCTTTTTCTATGAAACTGGCTTATTTCAGTGTGTAATAGTATCTGACCGTAATTTAGGCACTAGGAGTATTCATGATTTCCACTTCAGTGAGTGGAGCTAGGAAATGTGTAAATGGTTTTGCTTGTTTGTTTGTTTTTAAGATAAAAGGTATCATGTCTTCATATTGATGCTTTCAGTTAACCTAAACAGCAGGTTAGTATATTGTATAACAATAGCAATAATCAGAATACTTTATATGACTGCATATTATCTTTGTAAGTATAGCTGAAAGAGAATTTCCTTTCTTTTCATAGCTCTATACTTTCTGTTTTTCACGTTTTTAGTTAGTAAGCATTGCTTGGCTTACTAATTAATATCTTGAAATTCTAAAAACTTTTAATATAGGAAGTTTTGACCTATAGATCTGTTTTTAAAATTGATTTATTTTTATTTTGTTTTTTATAAGTTAAAATAGTGATCTTGGCTTTAGCCATTTTGGAGTGACAGGGATTAGATTTACCCTCTTGCTTAAATAAATACATTGGAAAAAAATATGGAACAGTAGTTTTTAGAAATGAGACAGCAGGTAGTATAGAATAGGCATTCCTTAGAGAGGGAGTACAAACAAAGTGATCCCTTCAGTTGCCTTAGCTTATGGGCTAGAGAGGTTTTTCAGATCTCAGTACATTAAGGAAGGCCAACAGCCTCCCTCTATTTGAGGAGACAGAGTTAGGAAACAGGAAGTCAAGATATCTGTAGCTTATACAGCAAGGCACCAGCCTAAAGGAGGAGTTTTAAAAGTCTGCAGGGAGGTCCCTATCTCGAGTCTTCAGTTGACTGCCGATAAGTGCATGCCTGTGAGAGGCTTGGAAAAGGTCTCCTCCTGGAAAGGAGTAGGTAGAACAATTTCTATAGCACGTACAAGACTGAAAATAGTTCACATTCCCAGCACAGTGGAGAAACCTTGTAATGGTACTCACAAAGCATTGCCTTAGTAGTGGCGGGGCCAAACTAGCTCTATACTAAAGACTGGCCAGCTAACTTCACAAAGCTGGAAAACAAGCTGCGAAAAATCCAAACTGTTTCCAAATAATATAACTACATTCCAGAAAATATTTAAAAGAATATAATAACCCACCATAAATTTCACAATGGCTAGCATCCAAATAAAATATTATGAGGCATGCAAAGAAGCCAGAAAATATGATTCAAAATGTGAAGAAAGTGCAGTTAATTAAAAAACTCAGAAATGACACATATGATAGAATTAGTAAACAAGACAAATACAGTTTCATGTTTCATAAGGACATTTTGGTCAACGACGGCAGACGTGACAGCGGTATGCCATACAGCCAATATGTGCAGTAGGCTATACCACCTGTGTAAGTGTAAGTATATTCTATGATGTTTGCACAACAACTAAACAGCTAAGTCACCTAATGGCACATTTCTCAGAACGTATCCTCATTATTATGTGGTGCATGACTGTACAGGTATTCCCCACTTTTCTAAAGTTCACATTAATGCAGGAAGACGACATTAGCATAGTACTTTATCTGAAAGAAATCTGAAGAGGATTTTCACATTTATGAACAAAGGCAAAAAATGAAATTAGTGAGCATTCAGTGTTTGTTTTGCTGCAAGCCATTTAGAGACAGCATAAACCCCAAGAAGTGAAGAGCAGCAGTGCCAAGCTCCCTCCTGGGTACTACTCAGCCTTTCAACATCAAACCACCAGCTTCGAACTGTATCTGGAGCATCTGTGCTTTGTCTTGATTTATTTCATGGGTTTGTTAGCAAGATATGTCCTAAGGTGTCAAAAAAGTTTAAGAGAGCTTGTAAGGGTATTACACTTAGCATAAAACTGGATGTAAAATTAAACATTTTGATTGGGATGAATGAAATAATGACAGTATGTGCACATTGAATTTTAAGACTGGAAATACTCAAAATTTTTAAGTACCAATTAATAGTAATTGCTTCTTCGCTTTATATTTTGACTTACAAAATGTTTCATAGAAGTGCTCTATTTTTAGATAGCAGAAAAAGCCTATTATAGACTCAATGTGTTCTAGAAGGTAAACGAATGCATGAACATGTCGAGGAAAAACATGGAAGACTTAAAAAATACAAGTAGAATTTCTAAAGATCAAAAATAAAATGTCTCAGATGAAAAATTCTCCAAATGGGTTTACCAAAAGATTTAATAATGCACTGTGGAAAGCAGTATAGAGATACTTCAAAAAATTAAACATGGACCTTTTGACCTAGCACTCCAACTTTTGGGAATATATCCAAAGAAATCCAAAACACTAATTCAAAAGAACATAAACACCCCATGTTCTTTGCAGTGTTATTTATAATGGCCAAGATACGGAAGCAGCCCAAGTGCCCATCAGTAGTTGAGTGGATAAAACTATGGGACATTTTTTTCTCAATTTTTTTTATTGTTGTTCAGTTACAGTTGTCCGCATTTCCCCCATTACTCTCCCCTGCCCTACCCAACTCCCACCTTCCACTTTCAGTCCCCCCTGCCCCCACCCCCTGCCCATCATCTTTCTCCA
>PVJD01015621.1:0-24186 GCA_004026545.1 Mormoops blainvillei
AAAGAAAGAATATTATAGGCAAATATCCCTGATGAACACAGATGCTAAAATCCCCAACAAATTATTAGTAAATTGGATCCAAGAAAAACATTAAAAAGATCATACCTGATGATCAAGTGGGATTTATCCTGGGGATGCAAGATTGGTACAATATTCACAAATTAATAAATGTGATACATCAAGTAAACGAAATGAAAATTAAAAATCACATGATCATATCAATAGATGCAAAAAAAAAAGTGTTTGTTAAAATCCACCCAGCATCCACTTGTGACAACAAATCTCAGAAAAGTAGGAACAGAGGGATCATACCTCAACATAATAAAGGCTATATATGACAAACCCACAGCCAACATCATACTCAATGGGCAAAAACTAAAAGCATTGCCCTAAAGATCAAGAACAAAACAGGGATGTCCACTTTCACCATTTTTATTCAACATAGTACTCGAGGTTCTTGCTGCAGTAATCAGACAAAAAGAAGAAATAAAAGGCATCCAAATTGAAAAGGACAAGGTAAAACTGTCAGTACTCACAGATGACATGATATTGTACATAGAAAACCCTAAAGACTACACCAAGAAACTACCAGACCTAATAAATGAATTAGGCAAAGTAGCAGGATTCAAAATCAATACTTTGAAATCCATGGCATTTTTATACACTAATAATGAACTATATCATAAAGAGAAACTAAGAGAACAATCACATGTACTGCTGCAACAACCAAAAAAAAAGGTACCTAGGAATAAATTTAACCAAGGAGGTAAAAAACCTATACTCAGAAAACTATAGAACACTGAAGAAAGAAACTGAGGAAGGTACAAATAAGTGGAAGCATGTATCACGTTCATGGATTGGAAGAATTAACATCATCAAAATGTCCATGCTACCCAGAGCAATCTACACATTCAATGCAACTCCTACTAAAATACCAATGATATTTCACAGGTCTAGAACAAATATTGCAAAAATTTATATGAAACCAAAAAAGACCCAAATAGCCTCAGAAATCCTGAGAAAGAAGAACAAAGTTGAAGCTACCACAATACCTGATATCAAACTATACTATAAGGTCACTGTAATCAAAACAGCCTGGTACTGGCATAAGAACAGGCAGATAGATCAATGCAACAGAACAGACAGCCCAGAAATAAACCTTTGCCTTTATGGTCAATTAATATCTGACAAAGGAGGCAAGAACAGACAATGAAACTGGGAAACTAGACTGGTAGGTGCAAAACAACAGAACTAGGTCACCAACATATACCCTATACAAGAATGAACTCAAAATGGATAAAAGACTTAAATGTAAGTTTGAAACCATAAAAATCCTAGAAGAACATAGGTGGTAAAATCTCAGATATCTCGTGTAGCGGTATTTTTACCAACATATTTCCTAGGGGAAAGGAAACAAAGGAAAAACAAATGGGACTACCTCAAATCAAAAACTTCTGCACAGCTAAAGAAACCATCATCGAAATGAAGAGGGGACCCACTGTGTGGGAGAATATATTTGCCAAGGATACATCTGATAAAGCTTTAATTTGCAAAATATATAAACAACTTAAACAACTCAACACCAAGAAGACAAACAATACAATTAAAAAATGGTCAAGAAACCTGAATAGACACTTCTCCAAGGAGGAAACACAGCTGGCTAACAGACATATGAAAAAATGTCCAACATGTCTAATCATCAGAGAGATGCAAATTAAAACCATAAAGAGATATCACCTTATACCTGACAGAATGGCGTCCATCAATAAATCAACAAACAAGTATTGGTGAGGTCGTGGGGAAAAGGTAACTTTAATTGCACTGTTGGTGGAAATGAGGATTGGTGTAGCCACTGTGCAAACAGTATGGAGTTTCCTCAAAAAAATTAAAAATGGGTCTGCCTTTTGATCCAGTGATCCCCCTTCTCAGAATATACCCAAAGAATCCTGAAACACTAATTCAAAAGAAAAATGCACGCCTATGTTCATTGCAGTGTTATTTACCATAGCCAAGATCTGGAAACGGCCTAAATGCCCATCAGTGGATGAATAGATAAAAAGTCTGTGGTACAGTTACACAATGAAATACTATGCAGCAGTAAAAAGAAGTAACTCTTACCCTTGTGATAGCATGGATGGACTTGGAGACTATTATGCTAAATGAAATAAGCCAGTCAGTGGAAGACAAATGTATGATTTCACTTATATGTGGAATCTAATGAACAAAATAAACTAACAAAACAGAAACAGAAGCATAGATACATGGAACAGACTGACAGCTGTCAGAGGGGAGGGGTGAGGGGAGACGGGATGGAAGAAGGTGAAGGGATTTTCCAAAATACATATACGCATGACCCCTGAACACAGACAATGGAATGGGGATTGCCTGGTGTAGGGGATTGGGTGGAGGTGACCTAAGGGAATAAAGTGGGGACAACTGTGATAACATAAATAATTAAATATAATTTAAAAATAGTGTTCCATTTGAGATACATAAAAAAAGAAAAAATGTTAAGTTTGAGATGTCTATTAGACATCATAGTGAAGATGATATGGAGATAGTTGGCCATTCAACTTTGAAGTTCAAGAGAATTTCATGTTCTAAGTATATATTTGAGAGTCAACAATAAATTCATGAGACTGGATGAGATCGCTGAGGGATGGGTGTCGATCAAAAGAGGATAAAGAAGAGATCTAAGGACTGAGCTAAGGGACACATTAACATTTGGAGGTCATGGACATCAAGAGACTGAGATAGGACAGCCAAGAAGATAGAAGCACAAAATCAAATGAGGATGATATGTCAGAAGCCAAATGAAGAAAGTGTTTAAATCAGCTGAGAGAGCACAACTGATCAACTTTGTGAAATGTTTCTGATAGTTCAAATACAATGAAGGCTGAGATTGATCCCTGAATTGAGCAACATAAAAATAAATATTACCTTTAAAAAAAGTTTTGATAGAATGGTGGGGAGAAAGACAGGTTACAGTTGGAAGTGTGACATTGGGGCCAGAAGTTTAAACAACTGTTTCCATGAAATTCCTTTAAATGATATACAAAATTTAGTAAAATACAGAATATCTGAATAACATGATTATAAATCTGAACTAAGAGATAAGTATGAAACACTGTATCCAACTATTTCATAATTTATAATTTCTAAAGTATACACAGATCATTTCCAAAAAATGACCACAAAGTAGAGAACAATGAATTTCAGAAATCTGAAATCTATCAATATGTTCCAAAAAATGAAGTAATTAAGCAAGAAATCAATCACAAAAAGATAAAAATTACGTTTTTGAATATTTAAAATCACACTTATAAGTAACCAATGCATCAAATAAGAAATCCTAATGGAAATTAGAAAATATTTTATGAAGAAAGAAGTACATAAAATATGTAGGATACATTCAAAGAAGTATTTTGAAGAAATTTTATGGTCTTAAATATATATACGAGAAAAAAACAGAAGCCCGAGAAGTAATAATGTAAGCATTTATCTGAAGAAAATAGAAGAAAATAATGAAGAACAAAGTTAATGAAATAATGAAACAAGATTTGGAAGGATCACCAAAGCAAAGAGTTGGTCCCTTGAAAAGACTATTAAAAACAACAGACAAGAAAAAGAGGAAATCACTACAGATTCTGTGGACATTACAATGTTGAAATGATACTGTAAAAATCTTTATTCTAAAAAATATTTTTTAATTTAGAGAATGGAGACATGCCTCAAAATATAGATACTGAATGGTATAAGAAGAAATTCCTAATTGTTCCTTTATCCATTAAGTAAGTATAATCTTCCCTCAAAGGAAAGTTCAAACCCAAATGGCTCCACTGGTAAGTACCAAAACTCCAATGTTATACAAATTTTTTCAGGTACTGAAAGAAGACAAAATGAATTGGCAAGATTATCATAACATTTACATTACCTTGATCCCAAAATCTGATTTTAAATAGTCCCAAGAAAGACAAATTATTGGCTAATCTCAATTATACAAATAGATGTAAATATCTTAAAACATTAGGTAACTGAGACCAGAAATCTGTAAAAATTATAATATACCATAACTGACTTGACAAAGCACATCTATTCCTGAAAAAAAAAAACCTCTCAGTTATCTAGGAATAGAAGGAAACTTCTTCGCCCTGATAGAAAATATCTATAAAAAATGTTCAGCTAACATACTGACTACTGAGAGCCTGAATGCTTCCCTCTTAGATGTGAAAAAAGTCAAGAATGTCCACTCTACCATTTGTATTCAACAATGTACTTGAAAGTCTACCAGTGAAATAAGGAAAGAAAAAGAACAAAAAGTATGCAGACTAAACATGTACAGCTGTTTGGTATTTGCAGATGACCTAATTGTCTACATAGAAAATTAAATGGAATCTCCAAAAAGGATATTAGAACTAAAAGGTAAATTTAGCAAGGTTGTAAAAAACCAGATAAATAAAAATATAAATAAAAATAAAATATAAATATAAAAATAAATTATAAAACTTCTGGTTTCAGCCTTGACATGTAAAGATCTTAGAAGACATCATTCCCATCGTTACAACAAAAAAAGATGATTAATTGAAAATGAAAGACATTTTGTGAAAATATCAGGATAGTGAGGTGCAAGGTAAAATGGCAACCCAAAATATGAAAAGAAAGGCAAATCGAGTCACAATTGAGGTATGCTATCACTTGCAGCAGAAGCCACTGAAATCATAAATGATTAAGAATATTTAAGTGATAATTTTGATGCACTGCTAAAAGCTGAATGTGCATTAACACCAGAAAGTGAAGCTCCTAGGGGCCACAGTCTTAGAGGGACCCCCATACTTCAGTGTGTTTACCTCCAGGAACCCAACTAGGTTCTTACAGAGAAAATCTGCGAAAGATTCCCTTGTGGCTCTGATAGAGAAAGAGTAATTAGGTAAGTAAAACTGTCGTTATTTGCAGATGATATGATAGTGTACAGAGAAAACCCTACAATCTCCACTAAAAACTAGTCGTCCTAATAAGTCAATTTGGAGAAATAGTGGGATACAAAGTCAATATTCAGAAATCAATGGCATTTTTGTACAGCAACAATGAACTATCAGAAAAAGAAACCAAGAAAAAAATTGCATGTACTATAGCAACAACAACAACCTAGAAATAAATTTAACCAAGGAAGTAAAAGACCTGTACTCAAAAAACTATAGAACGCTAAAGAAATTGAGGAAGATACAAATAAATGGAAGTATATACTGTGTTCACGGATTAGAAAAATTAACATAATTATAATGTCCATACTACCCAAAGCAATCTATAGATTCAATGCAATTCCTATAAAAATACCAATGGCATACTTCAGAGATATGGAGAAAATAATCCAAAAATTTATATGGAACTAAAAAACACCATGAATAGCCTCAGCAATCTTGATAATGAAGACCAAAGTTGGAGGGATTACAATACCTCATATAAAACTATACTACAAGGCCACTATAATCAAAACAGTCTGGTACTGGCTCCACAGAGATCAATGGAACAGAACAGAGAGCCCAGAAATAAACCCATGTCTTTATGTTCAATTAATATTTGACCAAGGGGGCACAAGCATACAATGGAGTAAAGATAGTGTCTTCAATAAATGGTGCTGGGAGAACTGGACTGGCACATGCAAAAAAATGAAACTAGACCACAACTTACACCATACACCAAAATAAACTCAAAATGGATAAAATAATTAAATATTTAAGTAATGACACCATATGAGTCCTAGAGGAAAACATAGGCAGGAAAATTTCTGATGTCGCATATAGCAATATATTTGCCAATATATTTCCTAGGGCAAGGGAAATAAAAGAAAAAATACACAAATGGGACTACATCAAACAAAAAAGCTTCTGCACAGCTAAAGAAACCATCATCAAAATGAAAAGGGAATGCACTGTATGGGAGAACATATTTGTCAATGATACATCAGACAAAGGTTTGATCTCTAAAATGTATAAAGAACTCGTATGACCAACGCCAGGAAGACAAACAATTCAATTAAAAAATTGGCTCTGAATAGACACTGCTTCAAGGAGGACATACAGGTGGCTCAGAGACATATATAAAGATGCTTAACATCACCAGCCATCAGAGACATGCAAATGAAAACCACACTGAGATATCACCTCATACCTGTCAAAATGGCCATCATTAATGAATCAACAAACAAGTCCTGGCGAGGATGCAGAGAAAAGGGAACCCTAGTGCACTGTTAGTGGGAATGCAGACTGGTGCAGTCACTGTGGAAAACAGTACAGACTTTCCTTAAAAAACTAAAAATGGAACTGCCTTTTGACTCAGTGATTCCACTGCTGGGAATATACCCTAAGAATCCTGAGACATCAATTCAAAAGAACTTATGCACACCTATGTTTGTAGCGGTGTTATTTACAATAGCCAAGTGCTGGAAACAGCCCAAGTGCCCATCAGTAAATGAGTGGATCAAAAAATAATGGTACATTTACACAATGGAATACTACGCAGCAGAAAGAAAGAAAGAATGCCCACCTTTTGCGACAGTATAGATGGAACTGGAGAATATTATGCTAAGTGAAATAAGCCAGTTGGTGAAAGAAATACCATATGATCTCATCAGTAAGAAGAATCTAGTGAACTGAATAAACTAACAAACAAAATGGAACCATAGGCATGAAATATGGAGCATACTGAAAGTGACCAGAGAGGAGGTGGGAGAGGGATAATGGTGGAAAGAAGGGGAAGAGACTAGACAAAGAACATGTATGAATTACCCACAGACATGGACAACAGTGTGGGAATTGACTATAGGATCGGCGGGGTGGGATTGGCAGAGGAGAGCAAAGGGGATAAAAATGGGACAACTGTAATAGAACAACAAAAAATAGTTAAAAAAAAACAAACAAAAAACAGCCCTGGCAGGTGTGGCTCAGCAGATTGAGTGCTGGACTGCGAACCAAAACGTTGCCAGTTCAATTCTCAGTCAGGGCACATGCCTAACTTGCAAGCCAGTCCTCTGGTTGGGAGTGTGCGAGAGGCAAATGATTGATGTATCGCTCACACATCAGTGTTTCTCTTCCTCCCTTTCTCCATCCATTCCCCTCTCCCTAAAAATAAATAAATAAAATCTTAAAAAATAATAATAATTAAAAAACCAAATAATTATCATTACAAAATACACTACAAAAAGCCAAGTTATTAATAATAAACTATTAGTTGTCGAAAGCAATTTAGTTTACCTCAAAGAATTATTCTCTGCTTTTTGTCTGCCAAGTTCACTTTCAGTATCCATTGCCTTTCTTGCTAGTGATTTCATTTCTTTTTCCACAGTAGTTATGGTTTCCTTCATCAAAGTCATATTTGACATTTGCTCCATACGTTCATCATCAAGCTATACAAGTAGAATGACAAGATTATTGCCACAGCTAAAAAAGTCTTAATGATCTTCCTAAAGAGACATCCTCTCTTTGTAAAGACTAGTATGTGACAAGATTTATATGATGAGATGATCATATTAGATTTGAACATTGTGGGAGGCTATACGGACAAGGCACTGTGGAGCAGGAATGAGAATAGTATATCCATCTATATTTTCAATCTGGTTCAGTTTGACTTTAGCAGACATATCTTACTTGCGAAAAGGATTTCTTATTTGTTGCTCAGCATTAATGAATTATAGCTATAAAGTGAAATTATAACAAAATAGTTTTTTCCCCATCTACTGCTTTTTTTACTCATTATAATGACATAATACAGATGAATTTATAAATATATTCAATTAAATTTGGTAACAGAAAGTCAAATTCCCTTGATTTTGTTTATATAGTTATAACATCTCAAATATATATTCATAGTGTCTCAAGTCCTTGGTTAGTAAAAAAGGTGATGTTTCACATTTAAATTCGGTTTACATATATTTTTCTCACTAATTTTCATTTCATCATAATTTTCTCTACCCTAGTTACTCTTTAGGTAGAATAATCCAATTTATCTGTAATTGCAATGTTATCTTTAATGAAATAAGGAGATGATAAATTTGTTAAAATTCATGAGAATGCATCCTTATGGTTTTTTAAAAAGAGCACACTTTGCAACCTAACATAAAAAGGATTTTACTCACATTTTCAGAAGGAAATAAACAATGAAGAAATGACAATTTACACTGTAAATACCACCTTAAGTCTTTTAGGATTACAAACCCTAACCTGGAAAACTAAAAGAACTTCTCGGAACATAAAAAAAAAAAAAGAAAAGAAAGGAAAAGGGTAAAGTCATTGACAGTTTATAGCCAAAAGTGCAAAAGTGATTTTTCTTTACATTATGAACTGTACACTCCAGCTCCTCTATCCTCTGTTCCAAGTGCGCCTTCTCATTAAATGCTGTCTCTTGGGCAATCTGGTTAAAAAACAAAATAAAAACAAAGTGCTTTCAATGTCACTGCATTGTGTTTCACGAATGTTCAATAGATAAAAGTCTTTCAAACCTTTAGTCTTTCCCTCAGACTATCTCGTTCTGTGGTCATTCTTCGTAAATCAGTGAAGGCCACATCTCTTTCAGTTTCCACCCGCCGGAGGATGGCATGTGCTGTTGTAGATTTAGGAGACTTACAGCTTTTCATCATTTCTCGTCGAAGTCGAGCAATTTCTTCCTGCGCCTATTATTTAAATACATAGATAGACTCCTGTTTAACAAGCTTTAGAACAGACAAAAATATAGCTATCTTACATCCAGCCAGTTAAAATTCAAACCTATTATTAATATGCATGCAGAATGATAATAGTATAATTTTGACTTTATACAAATAAATGCAAAAAATGTCCCCAAAATGCAAATAGATGTATAAAAATAGAAGTTTGGTTTACAATATCTTTGCCAAAAATTTTTAAAATTAATTTGGAGGCAATCAATGCAAGAGAAAATGACATACTAAGAAATATATGTGGTATACTCCACCCATTTTGTAATATAAACTTAAATTCAGCATAGTTCAGGTAGAATACTGGTTTAGTAAATATTATGATAGTGTTCTAGTCTTTCTGTACATAAATGTATATGCCACAGTCATGTGCTAGGTACCTTTACCCTGACAAAAAAGCCCACCAATTCTTACTGACAACCCAACATACTCTCTACAAACTGTTTAGCCATCCTCAGTTCCAAATCTATTCTACACCTCAGGTGATTTCATATCCTACTTTGTGGTGTTTATCTTTCTTCCTCTTGATTGTAATTACTCTCTATTCAGCTAGTCTCCAAGTCTCAGGGGAAGACATGTTACTTCCCAATTTCCACAGCTAAGCCTTCACCAGAATCCTGGACCTCATCTCCTAAAGTGTCTTCTAAGATATCCCTGACTCAGTTATAATTATTTCCTCTCACTTTGAATAGCCCTCTCTCCACTGACTCTTTGTCCCCTGCCTTCGACCATGCACAGGGTTACCTTATCTTAGAAAACTGTCGCTTAATCCTGTCGCCCTCCATTTACTATCCTGACTCTCTCTCTCTCTCTTTTAAGTGTCTGTACCACAGCCTGTTCCTTACCATCCACTTTCTCACTCCAGTGTAACCTACTACTTCCTAGAGTTTCAACAAATGACCTCACCAAATGTAATAGCCTTTTTTAGCTCCTGTTCTTGATATTTTGGCATCATTTGACATTGTTTTCAACACTGTCCCTGAAATGTCTTCCTCCCTTGGTCTTATAACACTGTTCTGCCTTAGTTTCCTGTCTTTTTTCTTTCTTTCAAAGGTTCCTCTACTGATCGAATAAAACTTCCCAAGATCCCGATTTATAGCTTTCTCATTCAGAAGCCTCATCCACTCTGAAGGTTTAAAATTGATCTCTAAACAGATCACTTCTAAATCTACCTACTAAGCTCTTGCTTTTCTCCCCACTCCAGTCTCACATTTCTTACTGTCTGATGGACGATGAACATATTCCATATGAAACCAAACACATCTTTTCCATCAAAGCACCAATGGCTTTCCTATTTCTTTTTCTATTGTCACAATTTTTCAGTCATTCAAAACAGAACTTCAGACACTTCCATTCATCCCTTTTTGCTCAAATCAAATGTTGTCAAGTCTTTCTTAATAGAACACTAGCTTAGTGCCTTAAAGCCTCATGTATGGACCAACAGCCTTCTAAAGAGTCCATGGTTTCTTCCCCTCCAGTTCTCTAGAAGGAGAAATTGTTACATAAGATAACATATGAAGATTATATATGAGATAATACAAAATTGTTACCAGGTTAAAACTGTAAAAATGTGACTTTGTATTTCTTCTGCTTAAAAATAAAAGATTGTCCACTGCTTATAAAGCAAATTATAAACCTCTTGTAGGACCCAGTGAACAGCCTCTACCATATAGTCCAGAAGCTGGTAAACTACATATGGCTCACTGGCCAAATGCAGCCTGCCTCCTGTTTTTTTAAGTTTATAAGTTTATAATGTTTTTTACATTTTTAAACAGTTGAAAAAATCAAAAGAAGAAAAATATTTCATAACAGGTAAAATAATATGAAATTCAAATTTCAGCATCTATAAACACAGTTATATTGTGACACAGCAAACTTACTCAAATGAGTAAGTATACTGTCTATGGATGCTTTCACATCACAAAAAAAAGAGTTGAATAGCTGTGACAGAAATCACATAGCCTGCAGAGCCCAGGCCATTTATTATCTGGGCCTTCACAGAAAAAGTTTGCAGACTCCTGCTCTTGTCCCTTCTATCTCTCAAGCCTTAGCTCCCCCTTCCTCCACTGACGCATACCTTTGATTCTAGTCTTTAACTGATCCACTTATCTGCTGATTTTCCTGCCTTTGCCATTTGCCTCATATTACTCCTTTACTCTGGAATGTTCCTTCTTAATCCTTTAAAGATAATAGAAATCCCATTCACCGATCCCTTAGGACTCAAACTCTACACTATCTAGCAAAGATTTTTTTGATCACCATAAATAAAAATACCTACTTATTTTATTTATACAATATCTTCTAGACTACTTATTGTAAAGTAACAAAAATAAATAAATACAAGACATTATACTTTAATCTCCCCAAACTAGATGGCAAACATAGAAAAGAGTGCCTGTGAATGTTTTTAAACTGTGCTCCACGGCTTGATGAGGCAGTGGGGTGAGTCACAGCTGCTTCTCCTGAACTATTCTACACTTCGAATCTCACTTTAAAATTGTCTGAAGAAAAGGGATATATCAAAAATTTGAAAATACTCATAACATACTATATGCCAGTATAGGATTTACAAGGCAGAGGTTTTAGTAAAATAATCTCATACCTTACACTAATGCACACAGGACTTTCCTGCCCCTGAGCAGTTATGTTCCTATAATCAGGTACATACACTGACTCAGGTTTCATGGCACAGACAGACACCTGGGAATTCTAACCAAAGCAAAGTAATCAACCCACACACTCAGAAGTGGCAGTTGCTATTTAAACTGCCCAAACTAAAAATAAGAAAGCTAATTATAGAAGAGAGTGTCATATATTATCCGTTAGGGAGCTAATGTAATGTTTAAAATTTTAAGTATAATAAAATCTCATTGAAACACTTATAAGAAGGAAAAGAAATGAACAACAACGAGATTACAGTGTGAAAGAAAAGAGTACTCTGGTTTAACCAAAAGGATTTCATGCTATGATGCAGTATACACTGGGCATTTGTTTTATATATTAAGATATATGTCCAGACAGACCAATCCATTTCCATAAGGGCCAATTCATCTTCAACAAGCTTAATTAAATGGCAAACAAGAGACCCAAATAGAAGCCAGAAAATCTAGACTTTGAAACCTGCTGCACTTGGGCAAATCGGTTAGCCTTATCAGACCTGCCTTCTCATATATGAAATGGAGCAAATAAGCCATATAGTCGTGGCATCCAAAGCCACTTTAGTTATTGAAAAACAGGTGATTAAGCCTGACTTCAAACTAAAATAAAATCCACTAAGGTGAATTTTAAAACATAACAAAAAAACAGAGGCTGCATCTTAACATTTTTTTCTCTTAGAGTAGCAGGTCCATAACCCTGCATAAAGCTGCTGTGATTCTTAATAAAATTTGATATTTTTAAAAGAAATTATGTTGGTAATGTACTGGGTTTAATATTTGTTGAGTAAAAACTACTTGGTTAATAAGAGCTTTAATTTTAAGCTAAAAATAGAGATAAACTACAAACTGATTTTACTTTCTGAAATTAAACAAATTATATGCCAGTTTCTTAGTGATTATGTTAGTATTTTTTAATCTCAAAACTCAAATCTTTTTACCTTGAACTCACCATACCCTTCCATTTAACATTTTCCCCATTTTTTATTCCAAAAATCATACTATTTCTATGCATGTATGTGGCCTTTTATAGGAATGGGGATAACATATGTGTGTATACACATATACTGTATTGGAAATAAATTATACTTCATTAAAAATACCTTAAGAACAAAGGTAATTCCCAAATGGTATTAAAGTTAATTTGACTGGCAGATTTAAGCATACCTAAAGAATAATATATCTCTAAAATTAACTGTCATTACTTACATATTTTGTTTTCTTATAAACAAGTTTACCTGTTCATAAAGAAGAAAGGTCTTGTCTCTCTCAGATGTAAGAACCTTGACATTACCCTGAATTTCTGCCAAATGACGCTCATATTTTTCCAGCATGCATTTCAGTTCTTCACGGTTTCTTGTTGTCTTCAAAAGCTCTATATCACAGTTTGTACCCTACAATTGTTACATAAAAAATTGAAATTCCTTGACTGTAGTATGTAGTATGAATAGAAAAGTGCTACTGATGGCAGTGCATGACTACATAATGAAAGAAAGTGATGGGAAAAAGTTTAAAAATCACCTTTTGCAAATTTTTTAAATTTATTGATGTTAGTGAGAGAGACAGAGACAGAGAGACATAGAGAGGGAATTCGTTGTTCCATTTATTTATTAATGCATTAATTGGTTGATTCTTATATGTGCCCTGACCGGAGATCAAACACACAAGCTCGGCATACTGGGATGATGCTCTAACCAACTGAGATACCCAGTCCAGACCAAAAGCACCTCTCTTTTAAACAGCTCGATCCCAAATTGCTCCACATATTTCTGACTAACCCCCAACCATGATTAATGCTGGGGATAAAGAACCAATTTTAAGGATCCACTGTCCATCAAAGAGACCTCTGTCTCCCAGTCTCTTTGATATACCAATTCATGCCAATCAACTTGAATTATTTCCAGGTTAATCAAAGAATAAAAGTTAATGTTTGAGCAACAAACTCCAACAATGTATAACTTTCCAAAACCTACCCGGGAAGATGGAGATGGGCGTCTGGGACTTTTAGATCTACTTCTGATCATCTTTCTCAAATTTTGAGCTTCACTCTTGTAGTAATCTCTGTCTGCTTCTAAAGTCTTGACAAAGGAATCAAGTCTAGAAGGAGATTTATTTTGTGCTTTTTCAGTTTCTAAAATTATCTTGTCAGGAAGGAAAAAATTAGGCCATTATTTCAAGCTAAACTACAGCATCATTTTTTACATGAAGTTGAACACAAACAGGATCCTTAAATATAAAAAACATGGTATTTAAAAAAAAACTTTTAAAAATCATACTTTTAAAAAGTAGATATGTTGCTCTTCCAGCATTTATGAATGTTGTCTATTTCTACTTAGCTACAAGTAGCCCTAAATTTACTCGATAATTTTGAAAAAGAACAGTAAAGAAATTTCAGAGCGGCCCGAAATGTTCACATATCTAATCACGAATCCTAGAAAAAAATTAATTTACTTAGAATAACTAGTATCACATCTAAGTTTTGTTCAGTAATTGTTCAAGGAATGAATAAATTAAATGAATGCTTGATACTGATCACATGAACTTTCGAGTACATTCCCATTCATATTAATAAATATATTTAGAAACATTTCTTTTACAACATTTATTTTACCAATGTTATACTGAGAAGAAATGACAGATATACTGACAGAGAAGATGTTTCAAATATTTCAAATAACATTAAAATGTCTAACTAGAGCAGTTTTCATTTCACATTGTTAGATGAAGAAAACATATTACTTAGAATTAAACAACAAAAATTGACATACAGGTATTTATTACTAAGAAGAATAAAAGTTAATGTGTAGACAAGTGCATCTTATATTTTAGGAATTAAATTACTCAGTTATCAATTTAAATCAATTAACAACTAAGGGCATTAACAAAACTAACAGCTCTTCCACCTCTAAGAGAGAAGGGAGTATGATGAAATGGAGCAAGAATACCATTGCTCTAACACGTGGGAGTACCCTCATGCACGAAAGAGGGCTGATTTTCAAACACAAACATTTTTCATTGTTCACAATGTTCATAAGAGTCAAAACACATGTACAATTTTTGTAGTTTTACTATACTAACAGAATAAAAATTATTCCTTAACATATATTTAAGAAAAATGTACTTACAGATCTAAGTCTTTTTATTGTATTTTCTAATACTATTATATTATTTTGCTGGCAAATGAGTTCAATCTGAAAATCAAGCCAGAAAAAAATTATTTGGATTTTAAATGTTTAAACTGATTTAACTGGAAAGAGTATCAAAAAAGTAAGCCACTTAAAAATAAAAATATGCAGACAGTGAATATTTTACAAAAGAAAAGATACTCTGCTTCTTTATGTTTGCCTACCTTTGACGGTAAAAGAACCTAGGATGAAATATAACAGTTAAATCAGGGGTATCCAACCTGTGGCCATCGGGCCGCATGTATCCCAAGATGGCTGTGAATATGGTCCAACACAAAATTGTAAATTTACTTAAAACATTATGAGATATTTTTGTGATTATGTGTCATGATGTATTTAATTTGTGGCCCAGGACAACTTTTCTTCTTCCAGTGTGACGCAGAGACGCCAAAAGTTTGGAAACTCCTACTTTAAGTTACCTAATGTTTTGATTATATTGATTATATTTTACCAAATTATTCCCCACACACTGCAAAAAAATGTTAATACTAATTATAATCCTGAAGATGACAATAGGGAAGAAATAAAAGAATGAGTAGGATTTTAAAAGTTTTCCTAAATCATCATAGTCAGGAGTAATTGTCTTTTCCTCTTAATTCTTTTAATAGTTTAGTTCAATCCAGCCCACAAAAACTTTTTGTATCAGATTTATGACATTAAATACACCAAGACTTATAACATAGCTACCAATATTTAGAGTATGACTAAATTGTATGTTCCTAGAAGTCAGTGGCTGTTTTTATGCAAAGCTGTAAAGCTCTTTGTTAAAAGTTGGCGAATTAGTTTCATACATTTATTTCTCAATTCATAAACCCCTCCCCTTCATTATTCTAAACTAAAATGTACTAAATTTTAAGTACAGTTTTAAATGTACTATATTTTAAATATATTATGGAATTATTGCACCTCATTAGTTCTTCTGACCAAAGTACTTTTCTAAGATTTCTCAGGCAGTCATATTTTTGTGAAATATTAAGGGGTGTTATGGTATGACACACAACTTCTGTACAGTTTGGATAAGTTTATATATAGTTATTTAAATAGACATTTTTCAATGCTTTAATTTATACTAATGTAAAATGGATATATATTGAATTATGTGTAAACATGTCCATACTAAATTAGCATAATTTTATTCAGTATGACACATTCTTATAAAAAATAAATTTACACATACTTATCTTAGATGCAGATGGAAGAAAACTAACATATAAACTGAAGAAGATGGGTTATATCTAGTTATAACAAGGTATGGTTACAGTAGATGTCATTTTATATAGACTGAAATTTTTAATAATAGATATCTATCACTTTACATATAAAAAATGATAATTCCACTCTGAAAAACAAAATAATAACTGGACCAAAAGAAAAGATGCTAACCCAGCATGTTCATTTATTTGACAGTTGTTTAATAAGGACCTGCTATGTGCCTAACAATGTCAGGAAATTGTTATATACTAGGTAGCACAGTGAACAGAACAGAAAAATACCTCTACCTTCACAGAGCTGACATTCTACTTGAAAAGAGAAAAACAAAAGATAATAGGTAAAATACATGTCAGGTAGTGATTGAGTCATTCAAAAAATATATAATGAGCACTCATATCTGTTCTAGGCACCTGACATATTAAAAAAGTGAACAAAATACACCAAGACTCCTACCTTTGGGGATCTTGTATTCCAGCTCAGTAGACAATAGAAAAATTAATCTAACAAATAAATTATATAATACAACAGAAAAAAAAGAGCAAAGGTAAGGATACTGGGGGTGTTTATGAAGGAAAAGTTTGGAATTTTAAATAGGGTGATTGGGGAGGTCCTCATTGAAAGGAGCCCTTTAAGCAGAGGCTTAAAGGAGGGAGGGAGTCAACCATGTAAAAAATATGGGAGAGAGCTTCTGGCCAAGATGTAGGCATAGGTAGATAAACTTCACTTCCTCACACAACCAAAAAGAAGGATAACAACAAATTTAAAAACAAAAAAACAACCGGAACTGCCAGAAAACCAAACTGTATGGAAGTCTGACAACCAAGAAGTTAAAGAAGAAACATGCATCCAGACTAATAGGAGAGGAGGAGATGGGAAGATGGGGTAGTAAGGACAAGGCCACAGCTGGTGGACCGGGCAGTCCCACATTCATGTGAGGATAAACTGGGAGGAACAACCGGACAGCGAGAAAGACCACACAGTCCAGGGTTCCAGTGTGAGAAGCTAAAGCCTCAAAACCTCTGGCTGTAAAAATCTGTGGGGGTTGTGGTGGGGACAGAAACTCCCCATCTCACAGGAGAGTCCACTGAAGGGACCCACAGGGTCCTAGAACATACAAAAGGACAACTACCCAAGAATCAGCACCTGAAAGGGCACAATCCGCTTGTCAGAAATAAAGGAAACGACTGAAAGCAGTATGAGACCCAAGCGAGCAGCATTGTTCCCTCTCTAACCCCTCCCCAACATGCAGCACCACAACCCAGCCAAGTGGGTTGCCCTGCCCTGCTGAACACCTAAGGGCCCGCCCCTTACAACATAACCAGTGTACCAAGACAAAAAAATATGGCCCAAATGAAAGAACAGATCAAAACTCCAAAAAAGAATTAAGTGATGAGGAGAGAGTCAACCTATCAAATGCAGAGTTCAAAACACTGGTAGTCAGGATGCTCACAGAAATGTGAGTATGATCACAAAAAAAGAAGTACTGAAGGTTATGCAAAGTGAAATAAAGAAAAATATACAGGGATCCAACAGTGAAGGGAAGGAAACTGAGACTCAAATCAACAACTTGGAATGAAAGGTAAAAATAAACATTCAACCAAAACAGAATGAAGAAACAAGAATTAAAAGAAATGAGGATAGGCTTAGGAACCTCTGGGACAAATTTAAATGTTCCAACATCTGAATCATAGGGGTGCCAAAAGGAAAAGAGAAAGAGCAAGGAAATGAAAGCTTATTTGAAAAAATAAGGAAGGAAAACTTCCCCAATCTGGCAAAGGAACTAGATATCCAAGTCCAAGAAGCTCAGAGAGTCCCGAAGAAGTTGGACCCAAGGAGGAACACACCAAGATACATTATAATTAAATTACCCAAGATTAAAGATTAGGAGAGAATCTTAAAAGCAGCAAGGGAAAAGGAGACAGTTGCCTACAAAGGAGTTCCCATAAGACTATCAGCTGATTTCTCAAAAGAAACCTTACAGGCAAGAAGGGGCTGGAAGGAAGTATTCACAGTCATGAAAGGCAAGGACCTACATCCAAGAATAGTCTATCCAGCAGAGCTATTATTTAAAATGGAAGGGCAGATAAAGTGCTTCCCAGATAAAGTTAAAAGAGTTCATCATCACCAAGCCCTTATTATTATATGAGATGTTAAAGGGACTTATCTAAGAAAACAAAGAAGGTCAAAACTATGAACAGTAAAATGACAACAAACTCATAACTATCAACAACTGAACCTAAAAAACAAAACCTAAGCAAACAACTAGAACAGGAAGAGAATCACAGAAATGGAGATCACTTGGAGGGTTATCAGCAGGGAGGAGTGGGGGAAGGGTGGGGCAAAAAGATACAGGGAATAAGAAGCATAAATGGTAGGTACAAAATAGGCAGGGGGAGGTTAAGAATAGTACAGGAAATGGAGTAGCCAAAGAACTTATATGTATGACCCATGGACATGAACTAAGCTGGGGGGTGGCAGATGCTGGAGGGAGGGAGAGTGCAGAGCAAAGGAGAATAAAGTGAAGAAAAAAATGGGACAACTATAATAACATAATCAATAAAGTATACTTTAAAAATATATGGGAGAACATTTCAGGCAGAAGATACATTCTATAGCAAAGGTCCTAAGGCAAAAGATGTCTACTAAATCTCAAGGACTAGTACGAAGGTTGGTGTGGTTGAAGCAGACTGAGAAAGGGATAAACTAGTAGAAACATGCTACAGGGAAAAATAAAACAGGGAAGAGAAAGGGGTAGCAGTGCTATGTGAGTGCGTGTGGCATTTGGGAGAGGGTTAAAACTTAAATAAGCTTTATTCTGCCCTCCATGTGGTAGGTTTTGAAATATTTTGATTGATCTAACCACATGGAAAGGTAACAATTATCACAGGACGTACCAGACATCCAGTCTCATAATGGCCCCTATGTTAATTTAAAATATAAATTGTATAAAGAAAATAGTAATGGTGAAACAGTAATCCTGCTTTTTCATACTTAAAAAAATTGTGTTCCATTATCCAGGAAAAACTGTTTTAAGACATGAATGATAAACAGCTCAAAATGAGAAGATGAAAGGAGGCACATAGTTATGGTGGTTTTAAAATGTCCAGAAATTCTGATATCCCTTCCTTCAAACAATGGAGCTTAACTGCCCTCCCCTTAAGTATAGGCTATACACTTAGTGACTCACATCTAATGCACAGGATTTGGTGGAAGTGATGGTAAAAACTTTTGAGACTGGATTACAGGTATAACATATTCCTCCTTGTTGTCTATCCTGGATCACGGGCTTGGAGAGAAGCCAGCTGCTGTAAAAATTCTATATCAGACAACCTGAGGCAGAGGTCTACCTGGCAAGGACCTGAGGCTTATTGCCAAAAGCCAAGAGCCACCTGAGTAAGCCATCTTAAAAGCAAAACTTCCAGTATCAATCAAGCAATGACTGCTTCCTAGCCGTCATCGTTTCATTACACTTCCTGAGAAACCATGAATCAGAACTACTTAGGTAAGCTGAAACTGAAATTGAGAAATAAAAATGTTTGTCATTTAAAGTCATTAAGGTTTAGGGGTAATTTGTTACAGAGCAGTAGATAACACAATAGTAAATACTCAAAACATTTTTATGAAATAAAAAATGGAAGAAGTTACTCTTTAAAAAGTTGACCTTTAAAAAATGACTAAAAGTAGATTCCAAAATGGCTCCTGAGTAGGGAAAAGCCACACTCACCTGCTCCTGGCCCCAAACCAGATTTACAGCTAAATTACACAGCAACCAACCTGGATAACGAACTGAAAGCTAGCTGAACTGATATATCATAACCAAGGATTTACAGAAGAAGCCACAGTGAGACTCATAAGAAGGGAGGAGATAAAGGGCTAGCCTCCACACGCAGGTGTGGTGGCTGAGAAGGTAAAGGAACATTGCAGCTGTAAAACTCTCTCCACTCGGGAGCATGGGGTCTCAATCCCATGCAGGGATCCAACCCCAGAGCATCAGAGACAAGAGGAGCTCACATAGCATTCTGTGGTGAAAATCAGTGGGGATTCAATCCACCTGGGAGATCAAGACCCCCCCACCTTCCCTGGGACAAGAACTCCTATTGTTACAGCACCAGCCTGGGGAGTGCACTTCCTGGTCCCTGACTGCTGGAGAGGCCACTCTGCCATACTCAGGTCCTGCGGAGGGGTCTGCTGGCTATAACCAGTAGTGACTTTTAGGGTCCTCTTTTTCTGGGGAGGTTCTCACCAGAAAGTCAGACAGTGACTACACTCTGTGGCTTTAGAAAGAGGGCCCGTCTCTCCTACCTCAGGAGCCCAGCGGTGACCCCCCTCCACATGTTGAATCACATGGCCCTCTCTATCCTCTGCTGAGATCAACCACACAGGAGGACTGAAATACCACAAAGAGCTGGAACTTTTGGGAGAGTGTTTCCCAAGGAGGCTTTTGTCCAGGGGCCAGACACGCGGGTGCTGGGATGTGTGGCTACATTGCAGGGGAATTTTGGGGGCCCTGCAAGCTCAGCCCATGCTAATCGGGAACAGGAAGAAGTGTCTGCCCCCTACCTATAGGTTTAAAGGCACCACCCCCAATGGGAGACTGTTAGGATCAGCTCTGCCAAGTACCAGATACCCTACACCACCAGGCTCAGTTCTGCAGAGTGAAGGGAAAGCAGCTCAGAGCTGGGGTATTCAAAGTGTGAGTCCCTCAGAGGCTACTGTCTTGGATGGGGATGACGTACTTAGCGCCCTCCTTGGGGCTGGGCTGCCATCACCCCCAGTAGGAGGTTCTTTTCACCTGTCCCCGAGTCCAAGGTAGGTGAGCTTTCTCGTGCAGAGGGGACAGATGGCTGCACCCAGTAGGAACCTATCATGTGCCCCTCCTGGGGGAAACAGAGTTGGAGACTCAGGCAGAAACTGAGTGGTTTGGATATGCAGTAGGGGCCACTTTCCCCTCATCGAGTGCCTGACTATGTGACCCCCAAGTAGGGGACCCACTGGCGCTGTTCTCCCAACCACATTTGTCCCATCCTACTGAGCTCACAACCTGTGGAAGAGTCTGTGATTCATGGCCAGACAGAGCCCACTATACAATCTTTGTTAGGGAGGCTCTGGGAGGAGATCAGACCACCTCAGGAGCAGGCAGAATCGCTGGCAGGTACAGGAGGACCTCAGGGAATGTCAGCCTTTTATAGATCACCCCCCCCCCCTCTAAGCTGGAGGAAACTGACTCTTATATACAGGTTGGCCCCTTGCACACACATCCAGACCCAACAGAAACAGCCACAAACAGAGAACAGGGTGGTAGCTCCAGACAGGTGGCCAAAGAACAGTTACATACAATGTCTGACGTCAACCTGTACCTGAACCCTGCCCAAGTGGAAGCAAAACCGACATAAACAGTGGTGGGTTTCAGGCCACACCAGAGTTTGACCCAACTAGCCACCCAAGCAGAAAAGGGGATTCCCACAAGCACCAGACCCTGCTGGGAACAACTCTGGCCCAGGGGGAAGGCCCCCGCACAATACATGGTAATTGAGGTTTTTTCTTTTAGTCAGCCAACCTGAATGGTTAACTCCACCCACAAAAGGGCCAGTAACATGCAAGATTCAATGACAAGAAGAAGGTGCACATAACCCACAATAAACATTCCTGGAGCATGGAGCTCAGGTGACCTGGAAGGTTGTGGTACTAAATCCAACAAGATACTTTCATCAAGGAGTCATCATAACAAGTTTGAGGGTCATAGCAAATCTACCTAACACACAGAAACAAAAAGGAGAGATACTCAGCAAATGGAAAAAAAAAAGAGAGAGAAATCCCCCAAAAATAATTAAATGAAATGGAAGCAACCCAAATACCAGATGCAGAGTTTAAAACAATAGTTATATGGAAGTTCAAGGACCTTAGGGGAAGACGGATGATCTCAGTGAGAACTTAAACAGTAAGCATGATAGTAAGCATGAAAAAGCACACAGAAACCATAAAAAAAGAACCAGTCAGAAATGAAGACTACAATATCTGAAAAGAATACACCAAAGGAATCAACAGCATATTAGATGAAGTAGAGGATTCAAATCAATGATTCAGATGACAAGGTAACATTAAGCACCCAAACAGATCACCCAAAGAGAGAGAAAGAGAATTTTTTTAAATAAGTAAAGTTGAAGGGACCTCTGGGACAACATTAAGCGTAACAACACCTGCACATCCGCATGATAGGGGTACAGAAGGAAAAGAGAATGAGTAATGGATAGAACACCTGTTTGAAGCTATATTGGCAGAAAACTTCCTTAACTTGGTGAAGGAAAAAGTCACACAAGTTCAGGAAGCACAGGGAGTCCCAAGCAAGATGAACCCAAAGACACCCACACCAAGACACATCATAATTAAATTGCCAAAGATTAAAAACAGAATCTTAAAAGCTGCAAAAGAAAAGCAATTAGTTACCTACAAAGAAGCTCCTATAAAGCTGTCAAGGGGTTTCTCAACAGAAGCTCTTCAAGCCAGAAGAAAATGGCATGAAATATTCAAAGTGATAGAAAACAAGAACCTACAACCAAGGCTACTCAATCCAGCAAGGCTGTCATTTAAAATTGAAGGTGAAATAAAGAGCTTCCCAGAAATAAAAAGCTAAAGGAGTTCATTACCACCAAACCAGTATTGCAAGAAATGTTAAAGGGATGGCTTTAAGAAGAAGGAAGAAAAGAAACGAGAGAGGAACGTAAGTACAATATAAAGAATAAAATAGCAATAAATAAGTATGTATCAATAATAATCTTAAATGTAAATGGATTAAGTGCTCCAATGAAAACAAAGGGTACCTAAATGGATAAGAAAACATGATCCATATATATGCTGTATAAGAGAGACCCGCCTCAGAACAAAAGATATACACAGACTGAAAGTGAGGTATGAGAAAAAATATTCTATAAAAATGGGGGAAAAAAGATGGAGCAGCAATACTTCTATCTGACAAAATAGACATCAAAACAAAGGCCATAAAAATGGACAAAGTCACTACATAATACTAAAGTGATCAATCCGAAAAAGGATATGACCCTTGTAAATATATATGTATACCCAACATAACAGAACCTAAATACATAAAGAAAATCTTGGTGGACATTAAGGGAGAGATTGACAGCAATATAGTCATTGCTGTAGGATTTTAATACCCTACTGTTATCAACAGATAGATCTTCCAGACATAAAATCAACAAGGCAACAGTGACCTTAAACGACACACTGGATCAGACAGATTTATTGGTATTTACAGAATATTTTATCCCAGAGCAGCAGAAAATACAATCTTCTCAGGTGCACATGGAACATTTCAAAGACAGACCATATGTTAGGACAGAAAATAGGTCTTAACAAATTCAAGAAGATTGAAATTGTATCAAACATCTTCTCTGACCACAATGGTATGACACTAGAAATCAACTACAATTTTTTAAAAACTGAAAAAAAGTCAAACAACAGGAGGTTAATAGCATGTTTTTAAACAATGAATGGGTTAACAATGAGATTAAGGAAGAAATAAAAAATTACCAGAAAACAAATGAAAATGAACATACAGCAATCCAAAATCTATGGGAAACAGCAAAAGCAGCCCTGAGAGGGAAATTCATACCATTACAAGTCTACCTCCAGAGGCAAAAAGTAATCTCAAATAAACAATCTAACCCTATAGATAAATAGAACTGGGAAAAAAACAACAACAAATAAAGCCCAGAGTAAGTAGAAGGAAGGAAATGATAAAAATCAGAGTGTAAACAATGGACATGGAGACTTAAAATATATATATAAATATATATATAAATACATATATATAAAATTGGTAAAATATATATAAAATTTGAAAAGGTAAGCAAGGTTGACAAACCTTTAATCAGACTCATAGAGAAAAAGAGAGAGAGAACCGCAGGAAGAGAGAAAAATCTCAAATAAACAATCCAACGCTACCTAAAAGAATTAAAAAAACAACAACTAAAAAATCCAGAATAAGTAGAAGGAAAGAAAAAATCAAGAACAGAACAGAAATAAATGATGTAGAAACTAAACAAACGATTCAAAAAACTAATGAAACCAGAAGCTGGTTCTTTGAAAAGAAAAAAAAAAAAATGATTGACAAACGTTTAATGTGACTTATCAAGAAAAAAAAAAAAGAAGGCCCTGGCTGGTGTGGTTCAGTGGATTGAGTGCTGGCCTGCAAACCAAAAGGTTGCCAGTTCGATTCCCACTCAGGGCACATATCAGGGTTGCAGGTCAGGTCCCCAGATGGGAGGGTGAAACAGGAAACCAATAGATGTTTCTCTCACACATCAATGACAGCAAGTAAATAAACAAAATCTTTTAAAAAAAGAGAGAGAAGATCTAAATAAATAAAATCAGAAATAAAAGAGCAGAAGCAACAACTGACATCACAGAA
>PVJD01015622.1:0-24191 GCA_004026545.1 Mormoops blainvillei
AATAAAGGGGAGAACAAAATGGGACAACTGTAATAGCATAATCAATAAAAAATATTTTAAAAAAATAAAATGGCAATGAATACATACCTATTGATAATCACTTTAAATGTAAATGGCTTAAATGCTCCAATCAAAAGACAATAGGGTAGCTGAATGAATAAGAAAACAAGATTCATACATATGCTGTCTACAAGACACCCCCCACAGAATGAAAGATACACACAGACAAAAAGTAAAGGGATGAGAAAAGATATTTCATGCAAATGGAAAGGAAAAATACTGGGGTAGCAATACTGATATCTGACAAAATAGACTTTAAAACAAAGATTGTAGTAAGAGATAAAGAAGGACACTACATAATGATAAAGGGAACAATCCAACAAGAGAATATAACCCTTGTAAACATTTATACATCCAATATAGGAGCACCTAAATATATAAAGCTAATCTTAATGGACATAAAGGGAGAGGTTGACAGTAATACATAGTAGGGGATATTTAACATCCCATTAACATCAGTGGATAGATATTCCAGACAGAAAATCAACAAGGAAACAGCAGCTATAAATGACAAAGTAGACCACATAGCTTTAATTTATATGTTCAGAGCATTTCTCCCCAAAACAGTAGAATGTACATTCCTTTCAAGTACACATGGAACATTTTTTTAGGATATACCACATGTTAGGACACAAAATAAATCTCAATAAATTTAAGAACATTGAAATCATATCAAGCATCTTCTCTGACCATAATGGTATAAAACTAGAAATCAATCACAAGAAAAACACTGGAAAACACACAAAAACATGGAGGCTATATAACGTGTTACTAAACAATGAATGCGCTAACAATGAGATCAAGGAAGAAACCAAAAATACCTTGAAACAAATGAAAATGAGAACACAATACAAAATCTGTGGGTCACTGGGATAGCAGTCCTGAGAGTGAAATTCATAGCATTACAAGCCTATCGCAAGAAACAAGAAAAATCTCAAATAAACAATCTAACTTTACACTTAAAGGACCTTTAAAAAAACAACCAACAAAACCCCAAGTGAGTAACAAAAAAGAAATAATAAAGATCAGACTAGAAATAAATAAAATAAAGTCTAAAAAAAATACAAAAATTGATGAAACCAAGAGCTTGGTTCTTTGAAAAGATAAACAAGATTGACAAACCTTTAACAAGACTCATCAAGTAAAAAAGAGAGAGTGCCAAAATAAGTCAAATCAGAAATTAAAGAGAAGTAACAACTGACACCACAGAAATACAAAGGATTGAAGAAAGTATTACAAACAACTATATGCCAACAAATTAGACACTCTAAACAAAGTGGATAAATTCCTAGAAACTTACACTCTTTCAAAACTGAATCAGGAAGATCAGAGACTCTGAATAGATCCATTACAACTAATGAAATTGAAGCAGTGATAAAAAAAAAAACACAAAAAAAACCCAACAAACACAAATGAGTTTTACTGGTGAAGTTAACCAAACAGGTAAATTTTACCAAACATTCACAGGTGAATTTTACCAAACATTCAAAGAAGAACTAGCACCTGTCCTATATAATTTTGTTAACCAATGTCACGCCAATAAATTCAATAAAACTTTTTTAAAAGAAAGCGTTATACAAGCGTTTGTATATTGATTTTGTATCCTACAACTTTACTGAATTTATTTATTAGTTCTAATAGTTTTTTATGAAGTCTATATGATTTTTCTGTGTATAATATCATATCTGCAAATAGTGATAATTTTACATCGTACTTTCCAAGTTGAATGCCTGTTATTTCTTTTTTTTTTTTTTTTTTTTTGCCTAATTTCTTTGGTTAGGACTTCCAATGCTATGGTGAATAAAGTGGCAAGAGTAGACATTCTTGTCTTGTTACTGATTTTAGAGGGAAAGTTTTTTATCTTTCCACCTTTGAGAATGATGTTAGCTGTGAACCTGTCACATATGGTCTTTCTTATGTTGAGGTACAGTCATTTTGTTGAGGGTTTTTATCATAAATGGATACTGACTTGTCAAATGCTTGTTCTGCATCTATTGAGATTGTATATTTTTTACTTTTTATTTTGTTAATGTGGTACATCACATTGGCTAATTTAGGATGTTGAACCATTCTTGCATCTCTGTAATAAATCCCCTTTGAGCATGGTGTATGATCCTTTTAATGTACTGTTGAATTTAGTCTGCTAATATTTTAATAAAGATTTTTTTAATATTTATTTTTAAAATTACCATATAGTAAAATTGACTTCTTGGGTGGGGATGGTGCTATTCTATTAATTTGAACTTATTTTTTATGTAGCCGCCACCACAATCAGAATACATAAATATCCTTTCATTTCAAAAATGTTCCCTTTATAATTACACTCACCCCTCACCTTTTGCAACTATTGATCTGTTCTCCATTCCCATAGTTTGTCTTTACTAAAATGTCATATATAATCATACCATATTTTGCCATGTATACTGCATACCCACATTTTTGGCCCAAACTTTCAGAAAAAAAAATCTTCCATTTAAAATTTTTAATTCAGTTATTTATTTATTTATATTTAGAAACAAAATCGATTATCATATTCCAGGGCATTACTTTGTATACCAATGTCATTATTGCTTTCTAGAGTTACACTTTTAACACATACACATAAATAAAAGAATCAAAAACATTTATATAGATATAGAATTAGTACTACCCATGTATAATGTGCATCCTTATTTTTCCCTCAAAAATTTGGGCAAAAAAAGGGTGCATTATACACAGCAAAATGTGGTATATGCCTTTTCAAGTTGACTTCCTTCACTCAATTTAAAACCTCCCCATGTCTGTGTTTTCATTTTTCAGAAGATTTCCTTTCTTCCATATACCTGAATTGAGCAATAAGACCTTTCAGATGATCATATAGTCACAATAACTTTCCTAGTTTTAAGTAAGTTGATAAAGTGTCTTGAAAGGCCCTTTTTTTTTTTCAGGAGTAAAAAGTGAGCTTCTGGTAGTCAGGTCTCAATTTTAATGGATCTTGGTTCTGTTCCTCCAGTGTGTATATGCAAGTGTTTTGAATGATGGAATTATGGGAGATAGACTTCCAAAAATTAGATCTCACACCTTCTCTACTGAATTATGTCACTGAAATCTTAATGTCATCAGTTCCTCTAGCAACAGGTTTTGTGTTCTTCAATTTCTTTCTCCAATTCTGCACTTCTTGATTTAGCTTTCTTCATTAGCATCATCTGCTTCTTGGCAAACTTGATAAGATCTTCCTGGAACTTTGTTCCAGCCTTCCACTCTTCAGGGAGCCTGCTAGTCAAGGATTCTCTCTGCCTTAAATTTTCCAATTCCAGAGGTCGGTGGTGAAGCTATTCCATCTTAAACAGGATTCTCTGTGGCCACCCACCCACCACAGCCCTGTGGTCTCGCCATTGCAACCACGCAACCCCGCTATCAAGGGTTTCTGCATTTACGTTAACCAGGGATATTGGTCCATAATTTCCCCTCTCTCCCTCTTCCCCTCTTCCCCCTTTCCTTTCTTTCCTTCCTTCCTTCCCTCTTTCTTTTTTACTTTTCATTGTCCATGCCTGGTTTTAGTATCAGGGTAATGCTGGCCTCATACAGTGAGTATGGAAGAGTTTGACAGAATTAATATTAAAATATTCTTTGAATGTTTGGCACAATTCATCAATGAAGCCATCTGGTCCTGAAATTTCATTTGTTGGTATGATTTTGATTACCAATTCAATCTCTATGCTTGCAATTGATGTGTTCAAATTTTCTATTTCATCATGATTCAGTCTTGGAAGATTGTATGTTTCTAGGAATTTATTCATTTCCTCTAGTTGTCCAATTGGTTGGCATATAATTGTTCATAGTAGTCTTACACAGTCTTTTGTATTTCTGTACTATCACTTGTAATATCTCTTTTATTTCTGATTTTGAGTACTCTTGTTTTTTTCTTGGTGAGTCTAGCTAATGGTTTGTCTATTTTGATTATCTTTTCAAAGAACCAGCTCTTATTTTCTTGGATCACTTTTATTGTATTTTTTGTCTCTATTTTATTTATTTCTGCTCTCATCTTTGTTATTTCCTTCCTTTTACTAACTTTAGACTTGTTCTTCTTTTTCTAGTTCCTTAAGGGGTGAAATTAGGTTGAAACTTTTCTTATTTCTTGAGGTAAGCATTTATTGCTGTGAACTTTCTTCTTAGACCTGCTTTGGATATATCCATAAATTTTCTATGTTACATTTGCATTCTCCTTTGTCTCAGGTATTTTTTTTCTCTTTTTATTTCACCTTGACCCATCAGTTGTTTAATATCATGTTGTTTAATCTCCAAATATTTGTGAATTTTTCAGTTTTCTTTGTGTAATTGATTTCTAGTTTCATCTCATAGTGGTAGGAAAGATACTTGATATGATTTTAATCCTCTTAAATTTATTAAGATATGTTTCATGGCCTAACATATGAACTATCTTGGAAAATGTTCCCTGTGCAATTTATAAGAGTATGTACTCTATTGCTTTTGGTTGAAATGTCCTGTAAATATCTGTTAAGTCCATGTGGTCTAACATGCCACTCAAGGGTGATGCTTCCATATTGATTTTATGTCTGAATACTCTATCCATTGCTGTAAGTGGGTTATTAAAATTCTCTACTACTGCCCTGGCTGGTATGTTTCAATTGTGTGGAGCATCATTCCATAAACAAAAAGGTTGCGGGTTTAACTCCTGGTGAGGGTACAGGCTTAGGTTGCAGATTTGGCGCCCCATAAGGGTGCATATGAGAGGCAACCAATTGATATCTCTCTCTCAGATTAATGTTTCTTACCCCCCATCCCCTCTAAAATCAATAAGTATGTTCTCAGGTGAGGATTTTTTTTAAATAGCACTCTACTATTATTTTCCATTTCTTCCTGTAGGTCTGTTAATACCTTATATATTAGGTGTTTGTATTCCTACGTTGGGTGTATAAATATTTACAAATGTTGAATTGACCCTTTTATCCTTATGTAATGCCCCATTTTTCATATTATAGTTTTCTTTTAAAGACTATTTTTCTGATATAACTATAGCTATTCCCACTTTTTTAATTTCTATTTTCATGAAGTATCTTTTTTCATCCCTCCACTCTGTTTGTGGTATTAGACCTAAAAAGTGTATCTTGTATGCAGCATATGGATGGGTCTTTTGTTAAATCCATTCGGCCACTTTATGCCTCTTGATTCAAGAATTTAACCCTTTTACATTTAAAATAATTATCAATAGGTATTTGCTTATTGCCATTTTGCTTATTGCCATCTTGTCAATTGTTTTGTAGTTGTTTTTGCAGTTCTTGTCTCTTTCTTCTTCTCTTGCTCTCTTCCTTTGTAGTTTGATGACTTACTTTAGTGGTATGCTTAGATTCCTTTTTATCATTTCTGTTTATCATTTGTATATTTACTATAAGTTTTTGCTTTGTGCTTGAGGATCCCAGCACCTAGATTCAGGTTGACTAGAAGCCAGATCCTCAGACAGCAGCTTTTGAAACAATACAAATATATACATTCCTGAGAAACTCCACACATGAGCCCCACTGGCCACCAGCGCCATGTAATGTGGAGGTGTCCCCTGGGTAACAATAGCAAATATCTGGGCTCCAGATGTGTGTATAAGCCCCTTTGTGAGAGATACAGGCAAACTGAAGCAAAGCAGAGGGAGAACACCAAGACAGTGTCCACAGCTTATGTTCCATGAGAGCAGCTCCATAGGCCACTCAATGTGTGCCAAACATAAAACCTGCCCTTCTCTCCAAAGTTCCAGGACAAGCAGAGTGGCTCACTTAAGAAAGACTGTCTGGACAATGCCCTGGAGTGGTAGCCTGCCAGCCATCTCTCTGATTGCCAGTGTCCCATGGGATACAGGAATGCAAGCACTTCCAGACACCACAGTCAGGAAAGCGAGGGGTCATTCCCTGGACATCAGCCACAAAAATCAGGCACCAGACACAAGTAACCTCCCCTCCAGGAGATACTGGTGCTCTACTACTTAGCAGAGGGTGAGCACAGAGATAGTATCCATCCTCTGAGGCACCTGAAAAGGATTACAGTCATCCCTTAGATGTGTGTTTACTGAGAAGTCTGCCCCTCAGGATGTAGTCATGAAGACTAGGTAATAGGTCTCCTTCCCGGAATGACCAGTCTCCTGGGTCTGTTGTCTCTTGCTGTGTGCCTGGGTGATGGTAGCTGTTTAAGAACTCTTTCTCCATCGGTTACAGCTCTGTGGAACCCACAAGCATAAGCTCCACTGGTCATCTGAGCCAGGTGATATAGAGGTGTCCCTTGGTAGCAGTCCCAGAAATCTAGGCACCAAATGTATGTAAAGTCTCCCTTCCCAGAGATACTGACACTCTGGAGCACGTCAAGGACAGAGGTGAAGATGGCACCCACCAGTCTCTGTCCCTGGAGAGTATTTCAGAAGACTCCTAGGTGAGTGCGTTAAGTTAGATGCCTGTCCCTCAAACCAAGGTTTTAATACAAGCAGAAGAACCTCCTTCACTTTTAGTCTGGGCATGATCGGCTGCCTGCAAATGGGGTCTGGGATGACTAAGTCTGAGCATGCATGCTCTTTAAGAAGTATTTTTCTTACAATAGACAAGATGTGGAAGCACACTAGATATCTACCAATAGATAAGTGGATAAAGGTGCGGTACATCATTTACACAATGGAATACTGTGCAGCAGAATGGAAGAAGGAGCTCCTACCCTTCGCGACAGCATGGATGGAGCTGGAGAGCATTATGCTGAGTGAAATAAGCCAGGTGGTGAAAGACAGATACGAAATGATCTCACTGATAAGTGGAACCTAATCAACAAAATAAACAAGCAAGCAAACTATAACCAGCAACACTGAAATAAAAAGCAAACTGACAGTAACCAGAAAGAAGGAGGGAGGGGGATGACAGGGGAAAGGGAGGGGAAGGGGCATCAAGGAACATGCATAAAGGACCCATCAACAAAGCCAAATGGGGGAAGGATTGAGGGTGGGAGGTAGGGGTGAGTGGGGCTGGGAAAAGTGCTGGCAGGAAAATGTTGACCAAAAAAAAAAGTGGACAGGGGGAGGCTAAGAATAGCATAGGAAATTAAGAAGCCAAAGAACTGGTGTGTGCAACCCATGGACATGGACTAACATGTGTGGGGATGATGGGATGGGGTGCAGGGTGGAGGTGATAAAGGGGAGAGAAATGGGACAACTATAATAGCATACTCAATAAAATATACCAAAAATTCAAAAAGTGTAATTTTAAAAAATAAAGATGTGGTACATATATACAATAGAATATTGCTCAGCAAGAAAGAATACAACCCTGCCATTTGCAGCAACATGGATGGACCTAGAGGGTATTATGCTGAACAAAATAAGTCAGAGAGAAAGACAAATGCTGCATGACTTCACTTATAAGTAGAATTTTTTAAAAATCAAAACACACATAACAGGGGAAAGAAGGGGAACATGCACAAAGGATCCATGGACAAGGACATTGGGGTGGGAATTGTCTTTTGGAGCAGGGGGTGGATGGGGCACGGGAGAGCAATGGGGGGGGATGGGGACAACTGTAACTGAACAACAATAAAAAATGAATTTAAAAACAAATAAATAAAACAAAACTAAAACTAGACAAATAGAAAAACAGAATGAACTGATCATTGCTGGGGTGGAGGGGATGTATGGGTGAAAAAACTGAAGGAGAATATAGTTAATGACAGTTTCATAACTTTGCACATAGCAGATGGTTACTAAACTTAGTGTGGTGATAATCATAAAATATACACATATATATATTTTACACATATATGTAAATATATATAATATATATTTATATGTAAAATATATTTTACATATATTTACATATATATTTAAATATATTTTACATATACATATGTGTATATATATATTACATATATAAAATATATATTTTTACATATATATGTAAAATATACACACACACATATATATACATATATATATTCAAATCACTATGTTGTATACCTGAAACTATTATAATATTGTATGCCAAGTGTACTTTAATATTTTTAAAAGAGAGCCCTGGCTGGGTGGCTCAGTTGGTTGGAGCATCATCCCATATACCAAAAAGGTTGTGGGTTCAATCCCTAGTCAGGGTACATGCCTGGGTTGTGGGTTTGGTCCCTAGTCAGGGCACATATGGGAGGCAACTGATTGTCATTTCTCTCTCTCACATCTCTCTCTCACATCTCTCTCTCACATCTCTCTCTCACATCTCTCTTTCTCTCTCTTTCTCTCTCTTTCTCTCTCTCTCTCTCTCTCTGAAATCAATAAACATCTTTAGGTGAGGATTTTCTTTTAAAGCCCCCCCAAAAAATTGCCTGTAAAGTATTCAGAAAGAGAAGGCCTCTGAGGCAAGCTGAACACCTTTCTGAAAGACCTCCTCCCTCCCTCTAGTCTCTCTTTGGATATTAATGTTAAGGATAAACAAAGAGCATTGTTAATTTTTTAAGTCTACTTAATTGGCTTTAAATTTATTTTTTAAAGGTGTGTTTCTCAAATGATGCAAGCCTCATTGGGTTTCAAAATTAGATGTTTGGAGAGCTCATCTTTCAAGTGTTTTAAATTTGGGGTGCCTAATGTGGGGTTTGAAGCCTGAGGCAGAAGTTCCAGGTTTTGAGCTCCCTCCCAGTTATGGGTCGCTGTGCTGGGGAAGGATTACAATGAGATTGTGTCCCAGCCTCTCGAACCTCCTTTGATATGGTTTTCTCCTCACTTGCCTGATAGTGGTTATCACTCAGCCAGGCTTCAGGTTTTTCAAGAGGAAGTAGTTCCATTTGCAGCTATTGACTCATTGTGTCCAAGGGAGTAAGTAAATTCAGGATCTTCCTCCCTCACCATCTTGAACCAGAACCCTGTCATAAGTATTGATTGAGGTTACAAGCAAATTTTATCAAGTAGGCAAATTTAAAAATACAGAACGCACAAATAATTAAGATTAACTGTGCTATGAGAAAGAATAATGGTGGGGAGGAGCATCCTGTCCTATCCAAGGAACTGATATTTGACCTGAGCCAGATAAGAGGAAGGGTTGAAAAAGAACATGCCATCATAGGAAACAGCATGTTCACAGGCTATAGGTCAGAGAGAAATTAGTCTTGATATATACACAAAAAAATCGTGTTGTATGAATGGTAAACAAGGGAGAGAGTATTAGGTGATAAGGCCGGAAACAAAGGTAGAGGCCTATAAAAGACAAATACACTGGACAATTAAATATATTTTATCCAGGTTATTACAATAGGGAGCATGTTCATAAATGAGAAACATCTCCAAAAAAAAAAAAAAAGGAAGGAACCTCAAGGTTTGTATAAAGCAAGGAAGTCATTTAGGAACATTGGAGGTATATGTCTTGAAAGGATGGAAGATTTCTTACCTATCATTGCTTTCCAGAAGCACAAGTGTCAGATAAAATTCAAAACCATCAGTTTCCCCTTTTGTTCACAATAAATAAATATAATTCATGACTGAACAACTCAGAGGCAACCATAAACCTCCTGAGTGGAGTGAAGCAGTTTCTGAGAAATAGTCTCTCAAGAACTTTTGTTGGCATTGTTCTGAAAAACCATTGAGCCATCTTTTGAAAAGTGGTAGCGAAGGTCAATTGTTTTAGGGTCCTGAAGATTAGGAATCTTAAAAGAGGAATGTGTAAAATGAAAAAACAAAATTATTTTTTAAAGATTTTATTTATTTTTAGAGAGGGGAAGGGAAGGAGAAAGAGGGAGAGAAACATCAATGTGTGGTTGCCTCTTGCATGCCCCCTACTGGGGACCTCACCTGCAATGCAGGCATGTGCCCTGGACTGGGAATCGAACCAGTGACCTCTTGGTTCACAGGCAGGTGCTCAATCCACTGAGCAATACCAACCATGGTGAAAAAACAGAAGTGTTAATATAAAAGGTTGTATGAAGGGGAAGGGATTGAATGTGGAAGGTAGGGACTGGGTAGGGCAGGGGAGAGCAATGGGGGGAAATGCGGACAACTGTAATTAAACAACAGTAAAAAAAAAAAAAGAATAAATAAATGTTTTTTAAAAAGTAAAGGAGCCAAGCGTTCAACCCTGGGGGTAATCAGCCCACTAGATGCCAAGAGGTGGGTGGAAGAAGATCTTAGTTATGCAGCCCTTGCTGAGTTTCACAGATAGGTGTCAAAACTGGTTTCCCATAGTTGGGGAAGAAGTCATAAATCTCCACTAGCCAAGATGGTTTGCATATCCATAAGTTGCTTTCAGTTTACAGAGAGATCAAAGTAGCTCAAAGACAATGAACAGGAGCAAAGTATATAGTGTTCTACTGAAACACAAAATTTATCTGTACCATCTCCCTACACTGGGTGAAAGATAATCTCAAAGATTCTGCTTGATCACACAAATAGGCTGGTATCATTAGATCTGAACTAATTATTTACATACTTGCAGAAAGAGTAATTTACTATAAGGCCGTCTTACTTTTGCTTTCCTGGAAGTTTTCATAAGGAACTTCAGACTGGCATTTTAAAAGCTCCTGAGGCTAGTAAGCCAAATTTAAAACTTGCCATCAGACTTCACCTTACTGCCTACAATCCAGGGCAAATTCTTCTCTTTCCAAGGTCTCCAAAAGCAGTGCAGAAGATTCCGTGAGGTCAGTGGAGGAAGAGCTCAGTTATGCAGCACCGCTTGCTGAGCTTTTCAAGCTAGGATGCTACTCCTCATCCGCTAGGAAGTGACTCTTTACCCACACGGAAGGCTGGGAACTCTGTAAAGCAGGCACCAGGCAACTTTTCCTAAGAGGTCTGTGTAAGCACTGGCTTCCTAAAATCAATCTGAGTTCCTGAAAATCATCTGCTTCTATCTGATTAATGAGCATCATTCTCAAATGTGACATTCCAGGCAAGGCCTTGGTTGCATACAGAACCCATGTTTCCAAACATGTCCTATTAATGAGGAGAATAGATTCTTATTGAACTTAGGCAAGTAATCATATTTCCATGAAAATTAAAATATTTAATAAAAGTTTTAGAATTCTGGAGAGATTAAACAGGAAGAGTAAGGTATCATTTACAAAATGCTCTTTCTATTTACAAACCATAGTCTACTAAATTGTAATAAGTAACAGATAAGACAAAAGAGAAAGGAGTTCCTTATATATCTAGAAAATAGAATACTAAAACATTAACAATATTTCAAACAAAACCCACAATTATCCCTCATCAATTCATTCATGTCTATGTAATTAGTTCTTCTTTCATGCAGTCTTGAGTTAGTGATCTCATGGTCCTGTTTCTTGACTAGAGTTCTGGAGATCTAAACTCAGTCCATTGGTATTATCTCCAAATTATTCAAATGATGACATCAGAAACCTGTACCCATTAGCACCTGGCATAATCCTTTTTAAAAGAATTTTGAGAGAGTCCTTTGTTGAAGGTGAAGCCCTCTGGTCTGCAGCTGATTGCAAATGATATCACAGGGGAGGATAAAGAAGATGTGGTCCATATATATGATGGAACACTACTCAGCCATAAGAAAAGATGAAATGCTGCCATTTGTGACAACATGGATAGACCTTGAAAAGAGCATGCTAAGTTAAATAAGTCAGACAGAAAAAGCAAAGAACCATGATTTTACTCATATGTGGGATATAAAACTAAAACTCATAGACACAGACAACAGTGTAGTAGTCACCAGAGGGAAGGGGGTCAAAGATATGGTGGTGAAAGCTAATTTGACTTTGGATGGTGGACACACAATGCAATATTATATAGGACATATATCATAGAAATGTACGGTGGAAAGCTATATGACCCTATTAACCAATGTCACCCCAATACATCTACTTAAAAAAATAGATGACAAAAGACCTAAAGTAGCTGTGGTTAGCTTACTACTGATCATATTCAAAAGTGAAAGATATGATGAGATTTCATTACAAAAATAAAATAACTGTCAAGGGAATTTGGTTGTTTCTGTGGCATGGAAAACAAGAGAATAAAGTCAATCCAAAAAAAGTTTTAAACAAAATATCTATAGCCCTATTTTGAATTTATTTATTTTTCAATTACAGTTTACATTCAATATTTTTGTATTAGTTTCAGGGGAGCCCTATTTTTAAATGAGTGAATATTATATCTAATCAATAAAAATGGATTAACATTAACTTTACAAAGAAAAAATCTTCAGATAGAACATTATAATCCTAACATAATATGCCAAAATAAGCATATTGCTATAATATGCCAAGAATATATCAAGAATATCAAATAATGAGTTTCTGCAAGTCTAGAGTAGGTCTTAAATATCTTTACATTAATAAAATTCAATAGGTAAGTGATGTGAATCCCCAATTAAAAACCACTGGCTCAGAAGATGCTAGATTCAAACTAAACAAAGTTGAAACCAAGCTAGCATTTTTTAAAAATACTGAGATTATGACTGATAATGCTATACTGTTGATTTCTATTATCAGGTAAAACAACACTAGGACTTTGACAAATAGAAACCCTTCATGGACAGTGGCGGCATTGAAAATTCTCTAGGAACTTCCCCTACAGCTTGCAATTTCTGAAATAATTATATTAACATTTTACCTATACCACTTTAATCTAAGAAAGGTTGAGAATCTCTGATTTAACCACTCTTCTCTTGCAACTCATTCATAGTGACACATCAAACAAACCTAATTATCACCAGCAGTTTTCTTTCACAAGGTAAAAGAACTAATCCTTGCCCTGGCTGGTGTGGCTCAGTGGATTGAGAGCCAGTCTGCAAACCAAAGGGTCACCAGATCAATTCCCAGTCAGGGCACATGCCTGGGTTACGGGCCAGGTCCCCAGTAGGGGGCGCGTGAGAGTCAACCACACATCAATGTTCCTCTTCCTCTCTTTCTCCCTCCCTTCCCCTCTCTCTAAAAATAAGTAAATAAAATATTTTTTTAAAAAAGAACTATTTTTTTTCTATTTTTCAGGGGCCCTCTGGAAAATCTGAAAGACAGTTTTAGGTGCAAAAGACACTTAGGATTAGCTTTGGGGAGGTCAAAATATCCAAAGTAGTCAGGATATTTGAACACTTGATTTAGATAGGATCATGGGCTCCCTGGCTGGTGTGGCTCATTTGGTCAGAGTGTTGTCCAGTAGACTAACGTAATGGGTATGAATCCCGGGCAGTGTGGGATTGAGGGTTCTATCCTGGGTCAGGGCATGTATGAGAAAGTAACCAATCAATGTTTCTCTCTCACAGCAAAGTTTCTCTCTTTCTCCTTCTCCCTCTCTCTCTCTTTCTCTTTCCCTGTCTCTTTCTCCTTCCCTCTCTCCCCACTCCCTCCCTGTCCCCTCTCTTCCTCCCTCCCTCTCACTTCCTCCCTCTTCTCTCTCTCTCTTTCCCTCCCTCCCTCCTTCCCTCTCTCTCTAATAGCAATTTAAAAGTGTCCTCAGGTGTGCATTTTTTTTAAAAGATAGGATCATGAGTTACTGAAAAACAATACTCAGCTATCTATTTGACCAATTTGACAGTACAAGTTTTGAAAAGTAAAAATAGGAGATGACATGATTATAAAGAATCATAGCTATTTCCTAAGTAAGAAGACTTTTTTTCTTACATAATCAAGGATATCATAAAGTCAGCATAAACAATAGAAGTTTATTCTAGCAAGACACAGAATCTTTGTCTTCTAGGCAGATTACACAGAAAGTAAGGAATAACCTCTTACAACCTCTTATTAAGAGCAGCCCAATAATCCAAGAAAAATTTGACATTTAATCAGAGAGGAAATCCAATTCTAGTTTTCTGTCAAAATAATATTTGATACTAAAGCCCTTTGTAAAAATCTTACAAATAAGCACATCAAGCCTTAGCCAGCTTGAAACACAATAAATTAAATTCCCTTTCCACAAACCTTCTACAACTTTCTATATCCATAGACAACCATTACAGCACAACTTTTCAAAGTAGTAAAAACAAAGACATGTATTAACAGATCCAAGTATATACAGCCTCTGTATAGCATATAAAAATAAGTAGCAAAAGTATATAAACTTAAAATTATGTTTAGTGATTAATATTTCAGTAGTCTATCTTAGGAATGATCTAAGGTATCTAATTAATATCCATTAATCAACTCAATTGAGTATCACTCCAAGGTTTTAAGTTATCTAAATATCTTGGAAATTATCTTCAAGCTGACATGATACAAAACATAACTACTATGTTTTTCATTTTTTTAATTTTTAATTACAGTTGACATATATTAGTTTCAAATGTATAACATAGTTATTCAATGTTTATATGACTTACTAATCACCCTGATAACTCTACTACCCATCTGACACCATACAGAGTTATTATAATATTAATTATATTTCCTATGCTGTATTCTACTTCCATGGCTGTTTGTACAACTGGCAATTTGTACATCTTAATCTTTTCCCCTTTTCTACCCATCCCCTTAATCCCCCACTCATCTGGCAATGATGAGTTTGTTTCTGTTTTGTTTGTTCATATATTTTATTTTTTAGATTTTTCATATAAGTGAAATCATATGGTATTTGTCTTCCTCTATTTGACTTATTTCATTTAGCATAATACCCTCTAAGTCCATCCATGTTGTTGCAAATGGAAAGGTTTCATTCCTTCTTATGGCTGAGTAATACTTCATTGTATAGATATACCACTTCTTTATTCATTCACCTATAGATTGACGCTTAGGTCCCTTCCATGTATTGGCAACAAACATAATAATGCATATGTCTTTTCAAATTAGTGTTTTGGATTTCTTTGGATAAATACCCAGAAGAGTAATTGTTAAGTCATATGGTAATTGTATTTTTAAGTTTTGAGGAAACTCCATACTGTTTTCCACCGTGGCTGCACCAGTCTGCATTCCCACCAACAGTGCACTAGGGTTCCCTTTTCGCCACATCCTTACAATACCTGTTTGTTGATTTATTGATGGTAGCCATTCTGGGAGGTGTGAGGTGATATTTCACTGTGGTTTTAATTTGCATTTCTCTGGTGATTAGTGACATTGAGCATCTTTTTATGTCTATTGGCCATCTCTGTGTCCTCATTAGAGAAGTGTCTATTCAGGTCCTCTGCCCATTTTTTAACTGGATTGTTTGGTTTTTGGTGTTAAGTTGCATGTGTTTTTCATGTAGCTTGGATAGGAATGCCTTGTTGAATGGATCGTTGGTGAATATATTCACCTAATCAGTAGGTTGTCTTTTTATTTTGTTGATAGTTTTCTTCAATGTGCAAAAAATGTGTTTTGATACAGTTCCATTTGTTTCTTTTTTCTTTTGTTTCCCTTGACTGAGGGGACATATAAAAAAAATTACTGAGAGCAATGTCAGAGAATATACTGCCTATGTTTTCTTCTAGGAGTTTTGTGGTTTGGGGCCTTACATTTAAGTCTTTAAACCATTTCGAGTTTATGATGTAAGAAAGTGATTCAGTTTAATTCTTTTGCATTTGTCTGCCCAGTTTTCCCAACGCCATTTATTGAAGAGACTGTATTTACCCCATTGTATATTCTTGCCTCCTTTGTCATAAACTAATTGACCATATAGGCATGGGTTTATTTCTGAGCTCTCTATTCAGTTCCATTGATCTATGTGTCTGTTTTCTACCAGTACCATGCTGTTTTGATTACTATAGACTTGTTGTATAGTTTGATATCAGGTACCTCCAACTTTGTTCTTCTTTCTCAAGATTGCTGTAGCTATTTTCAGGGTGTTTTGTGGTTCCATATAGAGTTTTGTATTATTTGTTCTAGTTCTGTGAAATATTGGTATTTTGCTAGAAATTGCATTAAATCTATAGATTGCTTTAGGCAGTATGAATATTTTAGTGATGTACTAGTTTTATGTGTTCTAGTCCTGGAGAAAATGGCATTGGTATTTTGAGAGGGATTGCATGGAGTCTGCAGAGTGCTTTGGGTGATATGGACATTTTAATAATAAAACATAATTACTATTGAAGTAGGGTTTGTCAAACTAATGATTTGACTTGGTTAAACACAAATTAATTTTCTCAAGATCTTAAACATTTAGTGGAAGTAATACCAGCTTATTTGATCAGTAAAATTCTTGCCCTGGCCAGATAGCTCAGACTGTTGGAGCACAGCCCCATAAACCAAAAAAGGTTGTAGGTTCGATTCCTGGTCAGGGCACATACCTAGGTTGAGGGTTTGATCCTCAGTCAGGGCATGTACAGGAGGCAATTAATCGATGTTTCTCTCTCTCTTCCTTCCTCTCCCTCTAAAGTCAATGGACATGTCCTCAGGCGAGGATTTTTAAAAAATAATAATAAAAATAAATAAAATTGTATACCTTTAAGAAGAACATACTCATGCAGAATAAAAACATAATCCTGGCCTTGGCTGGTTTGGCTCAGTAGATTGAGTGCCAGCCTGTGAACCAAAAGGTTGCTGGTTCGGTTCTGGTAAGGGCACATGCCTGGGTTGTGGACCAGGTCCCCAGTTGGGGACATGTGAGAGGCAAGTGATTGTTTCTCTCACACATCAGTGTTTCTTTTCCTCTCTTTCTCCCTCCCTTCCCCTCTTTCTAAAAATAAATAAATAAAATCTTTTTTAAAATCTTGTAGTATATTCAACACTGATAAATCAGAAGAAAGCATAGCTATTTTTATTAAGTCAAAAATATTAAATGACTCATTTGTTAGGTTTATATAAATTATGTGACCTTGAATTCTTAAAATATTTGAATTAGTTTTTTTAATTTTATTTTTAGACAGAGGGGAAGGAAGGGAGAGAGGGAGAGAAACATCAGTGTGTGGTTGCCTCTCACGTGCCCCCTACTGGAGACCTGGTCTGCAACCCAGACACGTGTCCTGACTAGGGAATCAAACTGGCAATCCTTTGGTTCACAGGCAAACACTTAATCCACTGAGCTACACCAGCAATGGCTGAATTAGTTTCTATAAGAACACTTTTGTTTAACACATTGAAAGTATTAAATACAATTTTCTTAACTTTTGAAAATTTTAGGAACATTCAATTTATGCAAACACTTATTTATCTGTAAACCAATCAAAATAGATCTTTAAAAGATTTTATAATCTAATTTTATACCATCCAGGGGTAGAAAAATATAGCAATCACACGATGAAAGGCAAAGACCTTTATGAATTACATATAAACATACAGACAGACAAATAGACAGCTTATAGCTTTAATTCTAAAATTTCAGCCATGGGTTAAGTATAAACACGGAGTTATAAAACTCACTGTTCTATATCAAAGAGCTGTTCTTTTCCAGATGGCATGGGATTTTTAATTGATTTAAGTTCAAAATAGACAGGGAAAAAAAAACAATCAGATCCTGTAGCCTTTCACCCAACAGAGATAAGATCTTTACAAACCATTCATCTATTTACAGAGATCACTGAATGGTCAGGCCATGAAAACCAAAACAAGGCAGCACCAAGAATCAAGCAAGGACTCAAAAATCATCAAAATCAAATCCTTACAGTACTAGCAGCAGGCAAGAGTCCAGAACACAAGATCTGGAGCTGGACTCACTGTTGGATCCCTACATCACCACTCAGGAGAGGAACACAAAGGGCTCTGAGAGGTCCTGTTACCTGGGTAGGGTAAATATGTAACTGAAGGTGAGATTTAACCCATTCTAGTCATGGTGACAAAACTGTGAAAGGTAAAATGCAACAGACCATTAAGGAGTTGGTTTTATTTGGGCTGTTGCAATAGGGACCATGCTCATGAATGAGGAATATATCAAAACAGAGGGGGAAATCTTGGAGTGGGTCTTATCTGAGTCATTTAGAAAGGGTCAAGGTGGGTCTTGTCTTATAATTTGTGAAAGCAGAGTGGCCCTTTGGAGGTAGCCACATCTCATAACACAAGAGGATCATTCACAAAAGGATAAGAGGTTTTCCAGAATTACAGGGCTCAAAATAAAGTTCAACATTGTCAGGTTTGCTGACTGTGTTTTTTTGTCTTTATTCTAAGAATAATGGGAAGTCATTGAGGGTAAGTAGGACTATGGCAGAGTCACTTGACCTCAAGACAGTCTGGTTCTATCTTCCTACTTGAAAAATGTTCTTTCCGTCAATGCTTCCTGCCCAGGTTTTCCCAAGATGTTAGATTCTGAACTTCCTATTGCTGTGACCCCTCTGCCTCACAGGATGCCCGGTGGCAACACCAGGTTGTCTCTCTCACTCAGGCTTTCTGATTATTTTCAGGTTTTACTATTATAGATGAAGATGGGGTCCAGGCTCTTGATGGTCACGAACAAAGAATTCCATGGACCACACAAACAAAAATAAGCGAAGTAAGCGAGAGAAAGTTTCTGGCATCATGACTGATAAATCCTCTGAGAAACAGGAAAAAGCCTAAAGCCAGGAACACCCACCAGAGCCAGTACTGACAATCAAAATATTCAGGGAAATGAGTGGAAAACATGACAATAAGTATCCACTTAATTAGAGAGACCAGATCCTGAAATGGCCCCATACCTTCCTGTAGTTGGTGTGGTCAGGCAAAGAGACAGGAGAAACCCAATCCAGTTAGAGAGGAGAAAACTCATCCTTACAGTATGTTAGGGATCATCTCAAAAGTTCTAAGTCGATTCTTTCTCTGCTCCAGCCTCTTGGCCTAATTGCCAGGGGATAAGAGAAAGAGAAAAAAAAGGGATAGGGACTCTAATCACACAGAAAGTGTCAAGAACTGCATTTTACCAATTAAGAATTATGTGCAGAAATGTAGTCATAATGAAAGTTACACTAAAATATTTGATTCAAACACATAATCTTACAAATTCCAAAGTCAAAATGATCCTAACTCACAAAATCCTCATTTCTTCCAGGAACCAAAGAGACAGTCGCTTCAGCCTTGGTTCTCTCGGCTTCATCATCCCAAGCTATGGGAGAGGGCCATCTCTGGCCAAGGAATGGCTCTCTTCTATTGAATGGTTACAGGCTTTATAAGGTTTTTACTTAAGCTTGTACACACGCGATTCCCCACAATCCTCCGTGATTGCCCACTCGGGGAGGAAACCACAATGCTAATTATAAGCAGGTGTCCCAAGGCAATTCTCGGAAATCAGGATGCTGACTGATGACAGCTGCAGTGTCTCAGGATTTCCTATTCTATCTCCTGCCTCGTTAACACTCATCTCATCTCACATGCTGTTTTGATTACTATAGACTCGTTGTATAGTTTGATATCAGGTACCTCCAACTTTGTTCTTCTTTCTCATGACTGCTGTAGCTATTTTCAGGGTGTTTTGCGGTTCCATATAGATTTTTGTATTATTTGCTCTAGTTCTGTGAAATATTGGTATTTTGCTAGAAATTGCATTAAATCTATTGCATTAAATCCTGCAGCAGAATCTCCCCCATAAGGCCTATCCCACCACAATGGGTGTTGAACATTGAGGGATCACAAACTGGTCCACAAGAGCCAGACAGATAGTCTAAATAAAAGAAGCATACCTGGCATAACACAACAAATAAAGAAATGGGGTACTGTAAAAAAAACTGGAAAGTGCAGCTCGTGCCCAAATGAGGCAGCTACTACTCAGTATAACTGATTATTGTCAAGCAGGCAACTTGTCCTGTGTTATCTGATCCTTTTATTTTCAAGTTTATGAACTTTTAACTGTGGGCAACCAACTTCAATGTTTTAAAATGCTGTTCAAATCACATAAGTTGTGAATGCTGAATTTGGCCTTCGGATTCCCACTTGGCAACTCCCACTCTCATCCCCAAGGAGATCCTGACCCTCTCAGCTGCTCCCCACCCCATCCCAGCTGCCAACAGAGCTCTTAACCTCTGTTCAGATGTCCTTGGCCCTAAAAAGAATTACCCTGCAATCCCACTGCACTAAAAGCAAATCACCTGTAGATCACCTCTTGGCCCATGAACAACATTAGTATCCATTTTTACATGGTAAGCCAGCCCCATTCAGAGAATAGATCCATCTCAGTATACCACAGAGAGTGGGTGAAATTGCAATACATGCAATAGCAGAGGCTTCATCCGCATTCCTGGCAGGGGCTGGACTGTAGGACAATCTGGTGGCCACTGATCTCACAAAAGCTGGGAAACAAGGCATTTTCCAATGGAAGGTAGGTGAGGTTCAGTTCTTTCCCTCTTCACTCTTCCTCTGGAGAAGTAGACAAGAGGCATTGTAGTAGAAACGGTAGCCCTTACCCGCGTGGCTCAGTTGGTTGGGTGTCATCCTGCAAAGCAAAAGACGCCAGTTTGATCCCCAGTAGGGGAACATGCCTGGGTTTTGAGTTCGGTGCCCGATCAGGGCACGAAGAAGATGTTTCTCTCTGGCATCGATGTTTCTCCCCAGCATCGATGTTTCTCCCCCTCTCTTCCTCCCTCCCCCTCTTTCTAAACATAAATAAATAAAATATTTTTAAAAAGCAAATAAATGGCATACAAGTCCTGTGACAACCTACCAGCCACAAGACAACTAGCCTCTGACAAAGTATAGGTCCTGTAGTTCAACTTCTCCTGGGTCGCTTTTCCAAAATTTATCTAAGGGCCCCGCTCTCTGAATGAAAAACACTGAGACCCAGAGTGGTAACCTATCATGCCCAGGGTATTTCAGACCTCAACACATTTAGAAACAATGTTCCAAGAATCTCACATGGTGGCTTTACTTACAGAGAAGGCAGCAAGAAAGAACAATTTCTTTCATAGCCAACTCTTGCACTAGAGAATCCTTAAAAGAAACAAAGGACAAATTTACCAGAGCATGCACACAGGCCATGCACACTCAAAACACACACTCGTGTGCACAGCCCACATAGGAACACCCTTCCCCCAGCCCTGCCTATACCTGCAAACTCAAACTAGCCCCAGCCAGTAAACCCCTCACCTTCCCCTCCTGGTCCTCAACACACACGAAATCCTTGGCATTGATATTTCAGGCACAAAACTTATTTCTGCTTAACATTAATAGCACCAGAGGAACTTTTAACTGGGAATTACACCTCTTTGCACAGGAGTTTAACACTGGACCCCGGCAAAAGCCCCAGGCTATTCTGTGATCCTGTGAAAAGCCTTAGGAGCTGCTTGGGGGGATTAGCAGAAATAATCTTTACAGATTAATGGCTTTTCTGGGCCCCAGGTCTGATCTCCAAGCCTGGAACAGAACTCATCAGGCCTGTTGAGTTAGTGTGACTCAAAACTCAGGGAAGGAGCAGGTAAATTGCTAGAATTGGTTTTGTGTGCTCTTGGAGGCCTCATAAGAGGGAAGTCCCCACTGTGGCCCTATATGCCTCATGCATTTCCTACTTGCAAACACACAGTGTATGCAGCACATATGTACATTCGAAAAGTCGTTGGTGGCTCCCTACCAGGGAAGTTTGAGAAATGGCTCAAGAGGCCTCCTAACAACAACAACAACAAAACCCAGCCCTCCCCTGCTGAAGCACCTGGAATCCACCATTACTCATTCCTCCTGAAGCAAAGGAAGCTCCCTGTTGAAATGTAAATATATTGTCCAATTAACACCCATTAACACATTAGCATGGAGTCTTTATCCAGATTCAGTGATAAAATAGCCTAGAGAACAGAAAGTAGAATCCTAAAGGATGGTAAATAGTTTGGCGTGAAGGTTGCAAGGTGGGGGTGGGGTTAATGGGGCAGGAAAGAGGCCTAAAAGACAGTAACCATGATTCTCCTACAGGTTACAAACAGTTTGGGCCTCACAATAATCCTGGTAAGTTGTTTATCCATCCTTTTATAGGTTTAAAGAGGTTAATTCATTTGCCAAAAGTTAACCAATGGCTAAACTCAACAGTCCGTCAGCTCATCATTTGAGTTGAGCTCTATGAACTTTTTCTGCACATCTGCTCCACTCAGGCACTATCATTTTTGCCCAGGATGCAGAGTTGGTCAAGACACTGTCCTCATTCTCAAGGAGCTCAGTCTACTATAGGTGACACTCAGGAGGTGGTGACAACAGACACGCATACCATGATAAGAAAAATATTAGGTACTGTGAGGACACACCCAAAAAAGGGGACCCACACAAAGAAGTGGGGGTGCAGCAAGGTCAAGGAAGGTCTTCTGCAATAACCAAGACTTCAACTTAAATATTCTCACTCCAACCCCATACTCTCATCAGGCTGCACTGAGTCTTCGGTTTTCTCAGCCCACGGATAAGGTATAGCACACTCCAAGATTCCAGTCCATGGCTCCCAAGTCCTAACATCAGGCCCTTCCAGCTGTGGCTGTCAGATCAGTCAGGCTTCCAGTCCATGCCATCATCGTCAGGGCCGCTATGGCCTTCCCACACCATTGATTGTTCTTCCCCTGTAACTTGTGGGCTAGTGGGGAAGTGGGAGACCTGAGGAGTCTGGGACATGGTTGCAGCTCAGGTTCTGCCTCATTGAAAATCAATCATTTGCTCCTCATTGGGGTGACCTAATTAAAAACAAAGGTATTAAGTGTTTATTATGTGCTAGACACTGCGCTAAGCTTTTTGTAGACATTTTCTCATTTCATCCTCCCACAGCCCTATGTAGTAGGTACTATTAACACCTCCAGTTTACAGATGAGGAAATGGAGAGTTAGGTCACATGACTTGGCAGGGCCTGGGATTCTAACTCAGGCCTGTGTAGCATCCGCTACACTACTGTCCCTGAATTGCTGTAAACTCCTCCATCTCCTGTCTCCCAGCCACTCTCTCTACTCATTCACTTATTGGTATTTATTAAGAACCTACTACATTTTAAGGCACTATACTTGAATATACTGTAATCTGAAATTCTAAGATACGTAAGTCAAGGAATTTACTTTCCAAGATTTCACAGAACATCAACTTGCTGAGAACTGAAAAATCACAATGCCCAACACCTTTATCCTAAAATGAGGAAACAGAAGCACAGAGAGGACAAGTGAGTCACCTGAAGTCATACAGCTGGTTAATGGCTGTGCCAGAACAAAGATGGGTCCATCTAAATCACTGGTTCTCAGACTTTGTGTATCAGAAGGATCTTCTTTCAAGTATAGATTCCAAAACCCCATCCCAGAATATACATTCTGAATCTGTAGAGGTAGTACCTGGGAAACTGCATTTAAAGAAAGGCCAAACGTGGTCCTTGGAACACGCCAAGGGAGACTGTTGCCTGTGTCTTGCTGCATCACCTGTGTCACTGAATGAGCACAGTCAAACTCGTTTTTACCCTGAGGTGACACAGAAGAGCTAAACCTAATCAAAAGCAGGAAAGTATTGTGGACACAATCTATTGGGAGAGGTAAGACCAATGCAAGGGAAACAATTTGGGAAGGAATACACACAATGACAGTGAAGAACGAATTAGCAAAATACATAGCAAAGACAGTCAAGGCTATAGCAGTCAGAGAAGGAAAAGCTTTCTGTGGGCTGAGGTGATCAGGGAGGTCTTTCTGGAGGAGGTAGGTTTTGAGTCCAGCATTGCAGGACAAGAAAGATTGGGTGGACAAGGCAGATACATTCCAGGGAGAGTAAAGGTACAAAGTGAGGACAATGAAGACTGTATTCAGGGGATATAGTGGGGGACCAAACACAGTCAGCCCCTCTTCTCATAGGTCAGGAGGATGGGAAGGGACAATAACCAACCAAATAACCAAATGGAGATTTGAGGTAGCAATAGGTGCTATAAAGATAATAAACGGGGTGATACTGATATAGTGGACAGACAGACATGAGAAGAGTAGGAAGGACAGGCCAGGTACAGAATGTCACCAGGGTGGAAAGCCCTGAGTGCATAGCGACAAACAATCATAAGTTGAGACTTTGCCCCCAGGGTGACCTCTCCTCCCCTAGCATATCACTGATCAAGCGGTTTAGATCCCCCGACCTTTCATATCACTGGTCATGCAGTTCATACCCTCTCCTGATCTTTCCTCCCCTTTCTTATCACTAGTCATGTGGTAGACTCCCTTAGGTGAGGAACAAGGGGGCCATAGAATAGTTTCACATGACTCCCATACAATCCCTTGCATGAACACTCCCTTAATCATTAAGCCCGAGATACAACACCTAGGCCTCAGTTTTGTTTCAGCACAACCAGATGGAGCTACATCATGGTTGCCTCAGGAGCAGCTACCATGACTAATGACCCCCTGTCTAGGGATCAACCAATCAGTAGAGATCATGACCCTGACAGGACACAC
>PVJD01015623.1:0-24193 GCA_004026545.1 Mormoops blainvillei
AGCATTTCTAGAGAACATAAAAGTTCTGATTTAATTTACTTCTCCAGGAAAGCATCCGGGCTAAAACTCCCTAAGAAATATTTATTACTCTGAACTTAGTTCATTGTAATCACTGTCATATTCTGAAGTGTAATTTAATACATTTTTGAATAAAAATTATTGCAAAAATTTATTCTCTAAATATTTGTACAATACATATAAATAAGCAGATATGAGAATGTATTCAGTTTGTGTTTCTTGCATAGCACTATGATCAGGAAAACATTATAGCTAAATTAAACAAGAAATAAAAAGTTTAATTCTCCATAGTCTAAAGGTGACATTATCCATTAATGTAGGTTCCCTTCCCTATCTTACCCCAATCCTGTACATTTTGACATAAGACTTCAACTATTATACCTCTCTTCATGGACATATTTGCCACTGAGTGAACCTACACCAGCCCTAAATCCATTGTCTGATGGAGCAGTCAGCCCTCAAAGGCTGAAGCCAGGACAAAGAGCACTGTGAAAAGTTACACACCGGGAATTTTAAAAGGCCAATTGAAAGGTCCTAGACTAAAAAGGGACTCTGTAAAGTCGGAGAGGTCTTTCTCTAAAATGACTGACATTCATTTAATTTCCTACTGTCTTTACTGGATGCAAGATTAGTCTCATTTAATTTAATGTAAAAAAATAAACAAATTTGATACATCTTATAAATAAAAGTTTGACATTGAGATGGTAGTAATATATCAATACCCATTATCTGGTTTTGGTGTTTCTGTGGTGGTTACATATAAAAATGTATTTGTTTATAGGAAATACGCTCTAAAATACCCTTGGGTGAAGTGACATTGTGTGGAAACTTCTTAAATGGTTCAGAAATAAAAAAAGCCCTTTTTATTATTCTATCTAATTTTTGATTATTTACAAAATGAAAAATTCTGTCAACTAAAAAGAAAGTTCTTTTCTCAAGTGGTTAAAATATCACTTACCCTACATAATACACATAAATAAATTATTTGAGTGCTAATCTGTTAACATACACTTATTAAAGTAATACAAATTATTTTAGATGGTATATAATGAAACACTACATGTGTGCCTTTGTATTTCCTCTCTGAGTTTTAAGGTCCTCATTTATAAAACAGTAGAATATTAAGTAAGTAATTTTACATATGAAATCATATATTATTTTAACATCCTCAATCCATAGGTGAAAATGATCAGGACTTCTGAAGGGAATTTGCTGATCTACACCTGTAATGAAAACTTGAGAGAAAAAATCAAATATATGCACAAATAATGGAACAGCAGTAGGACACGTTAAATGCTTGACTGATAAATTAGATAAGTTAGTCTGACACTTCGCAAGTCGTCAGGGGTTATTTTTATTGAGATGCAATTGGAGGGAGAGATGGGGAAGCACTGTTATGCAGAGTTTGGTGACCACTAATAGAAAATTGTTTCTGTAAGGGAATGACATTTTTATCCTGCACGGTGTACGCTTGTTTGGATTATTGTTGACATGATTATGACAGAGAGTAGTTAGAGTCTGTTATGGTAAGCAGGTGTTGAGGAAATGACAGCTGCTAGTAATGGCTCTCATAGAGAACACACAGAGAGAAATTTGAGTCCTGCAACAGCAGAACTAGAAAATACTGAAGGTTGAACTAGAAATGCAAGTAGATTACAACAGGATATATGAAGGCCTGAAAATCAAAACACAGCCTATCAGTCCAGAAATACTTTAGAATTACAGGACAAAAAAATAATAAACTCAAGGAGTAATTTCACTTGCCATGTCTAATTTAAAAAATGTAATAAAGTACCTGAGTTAATTAGATTAAATTTAGGAAAAATAAAATTTGTATATATTTATACATATAAATATATGTATTAGCTATTTAGCTCACTGTAATGACAAATTTTATTATTATTGCATAAATATATTAAATGATTTGGCAGTAATTGAAAAAATCACTACAGTAGCATTTAAAAATTATTTTGTATAGATGGTGAAGTACTCAATAATAAGACTGCCATAAAACAAGATTAATGAAAATTAGAATATACTTGTGTATAAATACATACTTAGATATGTGTATCTGTGTATATTTACACAGATTATATTAATTATATTATATGTTTAACAACTTATATATGTATTTAATAACTTAGATATCCATTATATTATACACTATATGAGTCTGTTTAGAGTGTTGAAATATAACGACAACACACATAACAAAGAATACATCATAAGAACTTGTTTTTTATGTCCAGCTTCCCAAAGGGGATAGCTTTCCATTTTGAAGTCCACTCATTAATATTCATAATAGTTTGAATTTTAAATTATTATAACCCTAAAACAAGTATTTTTGAATTTGTATGCAAACCTTAAAGCATTTGTTTAGTTTGTATTTTGAGAAATGTATATACATTAGAGAAATTAAGAACTCTTCAGTTAATAAAAAAGATTATTTTATAATAATTACATATTTATTCAGAGGGAATATGAGTGAAGAGGTTAAAAATCTTAAATAAGGCTATATGACTGAAATTTCAATTTTTCTCATCTCTATGTTGCCTGCTAGGTTATTTCTTCATAAAGCCAAAGAACACATTTCATAAGATTTGAATGTTGAAGTATTAATATACATTATTTTGCGATTAAAATCAATTGAATAAAATCTTAAACCTAGTTGAAATATAATTATAAAAGAACAGTGAAGTTCTAAGAGACTTAAAATCTCAACTCTTTTGCCACTTTACATTATTAACAGTAAACTAAGTGATACTAATTACCTTAGCAAATAAGGGAGAAAAATGTAACTTGTTCTTAATATCTGCCTGAAGTAATGTTACCATATTGATTTTTTTCCAAGTGTTTAACAAAAATTCCAGTTGAAAACAAAAGCAAAACCACATCTACAATTTAAAGTCTGAAGCTAACCCCTGTGTCCCTGGAATCTCATTCTGCATATCCTCTGGATTGAGAATTTTCACTTAAGTAAACAAATCCTACCACCTTACATATGACCTAAATAATTTATACCATTCCAAATTGAAAACTGGTACTAACTTTCTTCACTGTTTTGTGTGCATGTGTGTGTGTGTATGTGAAAATAAAATAATAGAATATTTGGAGAAAACTATTGGAAAGTGCAGACTTATTTTATTAGAGTCTGCAGACCAGAACTACATGCTGAGCTCTGATCTATACCCAATGGTAAAGCCTTCAGCTCATCAGGAAAGAATGCAAATAACCCAACACCAGAAAGACAAACATTCCAATTAAAAAATGGACAAAGGACATGAATAGACACTTCTCCAAGGGGGACATACAGGTGACCCATAAACCCATGAAAAGATGCTCAACATCACTAACAATCAGAGAGACAAAAATTAGAGAAAAAATGTCCCATGCCTTGAGAAGGGATCAGTTCACTGAAAGTATAGTTATTTAGAAAGTTAATGTTTTTATTATTGCTGGATATCTAAAAATAATGAACTTTTTTTTTCAAAATACAATTCTGGAAGAAAGTGTTCAAACTTTTAATAAACATATCAATGGGAGGACTCATATTTAATAACTGAATAACTCAGGTCATTAACTTTATTAGAGGGTAAAATCATAGGATACATTTAATTGCTGTTAAGGGCATGAAAATCACTGAAAATTTAAAGATATATAACTAATAACTTCTGCAAGCAAATTATGCAACTAATGCTGAGGTCTTCAATATTCTGAATATTTATTTTGGTTTTGTTTGAAAAGTGTTTCCAATATGAAAAATAAATATTACAAAAAAGATGAAACTTTCAATAGTTGTCATAGAAAAGCATAAAGCTTTTATATTTTTTTACCAGTTACTGGAGTCTGGGGTATACAACCTAAAAACATACAAAAACAGGGAGGGCAATATTCATTTCAGCAGAAGGTAGAGGTTTAGGGAGAAGTTCTGCAATATTATAGTCATATATTTGGATGCCATTAAAGAAAAAGAATGTCTTGTGCTCAAGCATGCTCATGCTCTGGCAGAGAAGAGGGTTAGGATCACATTCTCCCTCAGATCTTGCACTGGAGTTGACTCTGTATATAAACCCAGAGCAAAATTGTTGTAGGTAGCAGCTTTAAGGGAAACATTAAAGTGATGTAGATGTCCTTCCAATAAAGCTGCAGGAGATGAGAGCTATTCACCTTCAAGGAGAGATCCTTCTGTTCACACACTTGGGGGAAATCTGCCTTATTCCATTCCCACAGTCAGCTATTTGCTGTACATGTATATCAACAAAAACGCAATGTGGAAATTGTAGAGAAGAAAACATTCAAAGAATTTGAGGAAACGGAAAGGTCAGCATTTTCTACATTATTTCAATTGTATACTGCTTGCAAAAATTCTGCATTATATTAATTTGGAAAACACTGCATTCCACATTCCTTTCTCAGAGAGTCAGACATTAAATATTAAAGGTGCTAAGGTATCTATAGTGAAAAAAGCCTTATTAATCATTGAAATCTAACATAGTCCTTAATTTTTTGAGTCAGTACTCCACAGTGGAAACTCCTAACAGCATTCCACAGAGATGTTCTCCACAGGACAATCTCTGAGATCATATTTTCTGTGTAATATATTATATTAATTCTTTCTACTGTTGTCTCATAACTTTGAAATAGATAGTTTAAAAAAATAAAACAATATGACAATATTTCTTGAAAAATAATCATAGTAGGTCAGGATTTCTTAATAAAATTATTCAAAACATAATAACCCTCAACTATATTTCAGGGGAAAAAAGCTAATGATCCAATTTTTTAATCACATGACTGTTGTTAATTGCATTAAATATTGAAACAATATAGGGTTTTATTATAGTGAAAAGCAGAAAGGGGAAAAATACTATGCTTAGTTTTTCATTCTATGTAGTTTGTTAATAACATTTGACATTATTCCCTATCGTGCTCCCATACCTAAAGCCTTGTAGTGCACTTTTTAAAAGTGCAAATGCTATTGTAGACACCTAAAGTGAATTAATCTTTATTTGTAATGTCTTAAGCAGATTAATAACTCAGTGGTACATATCTTTTGAGAGTTACACTACAAAGGGTACAGTTATTAAAACAAATATATATTCATTTAAAATGACAGCTTCAAGTTCTAAATTTTTAATTTCCCTACTTCTATGAAAGGTAACTGTAATTTTAATGTAAGGAGTAGTTAGGTTGAATTTACTATGTAAATTAACTCATTCAGAACTTTTAACAATTACTACATGTTTTCTAGGAAAATTAAGTAACATAAAGTGTAATTCTTAAAAGTCTATTTCATCCTCTCAGGTAATTACTTAATTTGGTCATGAATACCCTATTGTGATTCAAATCCTTACCACCCCTCCCCCTCCACACACACACAAAATTGAGAAGCAAGAGAAATGCACAATGGACAGGCTATCTCACCACTAGGGGTCGGTGTCAGCGCATCCCAGAGACAGCATGCCGGTAACAATTTTTTTGTTTCAGAGGTTGAATTTGGTATTAAAATATGAAAATAATTTTGTATTAATCTATCTCTCCCCATTTTTCAGGGCATTATGTTCCAATACGACTTAATATACAACAGATAAATAAAATTTTCTGTTATATGCTATCTGTAGAAAAACACAGACACTAAAATTTCAATGTATATGATCAGTATAGAGTAAGTTTGTCTTACTTGTCCTTGCACTGATATTAACTCCAAGAGAAATTATGCAGAAAAAAAATCAAACCGGTCTTTCCTCCATGTAAACATAACCCTCATACATGACACCAATGCCTTTGACAATCAAAAACACTACAGCTTTACATCCAGAGACAGTAAACCTATGTCTCCTCAGGGGTCTATAGGAACCCTATACACTAACACTTTTTTTTTTTTTAAAGAAGGGATTGTGAGGATTCACTTAACACATAAAAAAACTAGAAGAAAGCATGCCATTGTTTAAGGCATTATAATATACTACTATCAGGTATGCCTTAAGAGCAAATCTGAATTTAAACCTATAATGAATTTAAAAGTCTGTCATATGTTAACAGGCTTGTTAATAGTAGTACTAACAGTACTAGTAGTAGCAATTATATAAATGTTAATAAATTAATATTAGCATTTTGAATTAACTGCCTGTTTCTCCATAGAAGAAAATAATTCAGCGTGGCTTAATTGACTTGAGAAGAACACAAATTAATAATAAAATGCATATTAGAATGCACTAGTAAAAGAAAAAATCTACTGATTAGAATGCACTAGAACAAGAAAAAAAAGACTTATTTTTGGAAATATGCTTATTGGGCTGTTAATTTATACATGCCCACAGTTTATTTAAGTTTAGAAAATATGTTATGAAATAAAAATGAATAAATGAATAAGTAAAATAAAGTTGAGTCACATATTAATCAAAAAACAACAAAACACACACACATTCACACACATAGCTAGGTACTGGAAAAATTATTCTCTTCTCCAATGCAGATTTTACTCACTGATAATACAGCATATGCTTTAATATATATTTAAAATAATAATAAAGCATTCATTAGTTATTAGATGCTATTAGTAAGTGAAATCTTACCCTTACATAACAGAATGATAAATTGTGATACCAAAGATAATTTTGCTAAACCAAAAATTATTTTGTATATTATACAAATATAAAATATTAAATATTCTACCATCTTCAAATACCACACAGTAATATACATTAGAGTTAAGACTGCTAGATTTAGCAAATAAACATGTTAATATTGAAGACATGTTTATACTGAAAAACATTGAAGTTTTTAAAAAATTTTAAAGTCAAGTGGGCATTCTATATTTTATCTGGTGTTTCTAGCTACATTATAATGCATGACATATTATAATTATGAATATTTTTCCTTTGTTTTACATTTTCCAAATAATCAAATGAAAAGGTTTTGTGATGATACCAGAAAACACTAACAAATTAAATTAGTACTGGCAAGAGGAAAATAAGTATGTTTGTTACAGTTGAAAATGTTCATATATATATACACATCAAGTTCTATCCGGAAAAAGTCCAGCCATTGTTAGTATAACATGAGCAGTTTGTGTGACATCAATATAACCTGGCAGCCAAGGAGAGTAGACTAGAATGCACATGCGTGAACAATAATGACTTCACTGTACTAGTTAGTGGGGGTGGTAGACACCATTGAGTGAGCATGTGTACTATGTGACGATCACATCCAACATGACTTAGTAGAGCAATGAATCTGCACCAAATACTGTGTTAACCTTGAGTATTCCTCTGGGGAAACTATTCGGATGATTCAGAAGGCCTCAGCTATGGGCAACTGGTGACTGGCAGCTTCATCACAACAACATCCCTGTTTATGCAGCACATCTGATACAAGTTTTCTGGTGAAACATCAAATCACCCAGGTGACTCAGCCCCCCTACAGCCCAGATTTGATGCCCTGCAACTTCTGGTTTTTCCCAAAACTGAAGTCACCTTTGAAAGGGAAAGAGATTTCAGACTGTCAATGAGATTCAGGAAAATATGATGATGGGGCAACTAATGACAATTGGGAGAACTGTGTGAGGTCCCAAGGTGCCTATCTGAAGAGGAGTGAGGCGTCATTGTCGTATGTACAATGTTTCTTGTATCTTGTATCTTCTTCAATTAATGTTTCTATTTTTTTACATTACATGGCTGGATACCTTCTGGACAGACTATATACCAATATTTTGCTGTGTATAATGCGCACCGACATTCTTGGCCCAAACCTTCAGGACAAAAACCTTTCAAGTTAATTTTTTAAATCAATTTTTTATTTATTTATATTTAGGTACTTGTTTTTTGTATTATAAAGGAATTTTAGAATTTATTTTTTGACATATTATGGTACAAGAAATTTCATGTAACAAATAATTACAAAACACAAGAACAGATACAAGGTCTTTCAGGTATTACCCATGTATAATGCACATCCTTATTTTCCCCTCAAAAATATGGGCAAAAAAAGGTTGTAATATACATGGCAAAATACTGTGTGTGTGTACATATATATGTGTGCCATGGCGATATATATATCTCCATGGCGTGCACACACACACACACACACACTTATATATATATATAGCTTATCTGTATATATTTATATAAGCTATAACATACTTCAATGTTTTTAGTATCTATGGAAATCTTACAACCGGGAATCTCCCCAGCACTAAAATCATGTGACTTGTTGCAAATGTATGTTTTGTGATATAGTCTTTCCTATAAGTCAGCCTTCAGTTCCCACTCAGGACATCTGACCAGGGCCTTAAGAACAGAAATTGCCGGGCAACTGCATATGCAACCATCAGCCTTACAGGTGATGCCGACACGGAGGACTAACAATGAGCCAAAACAGGTGACTATGCTATTCACTCAGATCTGATTAGTGCAGATTCAACCCAAATCCATACGAACCTAAAAACAATAATACTAACCTAATAACAGTAATAATCTCAGAAACAATCAGTGATAACACAACACAAGAGAATTGGGGTATAACAAACCCGAGTCCCGCGAATCCGGGTCAGGTCCAGGTCTGCGAGGCAACCAGGCTGGGTGGTCAGTGTCTTGCAAGGCAGAGTCAAAGGGGCAGAAGCACAATGTAGCTCTTTCTTTCCCGAAGCAGAACATGCAGGATACGTCTCAAAGTGACTCGCTCTCCAGATGCATGTCCATGGTCTGAAGTCCGCTGCTTTTCTGCTTCTTTTGGTTGTATAGTCATGTTGATTTTGCACAGTTTCTCATAAATGTGTTTTTCTTAACTTGGATAAACATGTTATTTTGCTCGATAGTCACATGTTGAATACAACGGCTCTGATGGGCACATGCTTACATCAGCTCTGCTAGACATACGTGTTTTACATCACTCACTGAGAGGGTGGTGTTACCCCTCAGATAAGCACGTTATCTGCCACATGGTACTGCTTATGTTCCAAACATGGCTTCAGGTCCTGCTCTTCACATGACTCTTTGACTTAAAAAAAATCTCTCGGATTTGATTATATAAAACAGCTAGGTTAAACCCATATTAACATAGGGTATCTGATAAAAATTTTCAACCTGTCTGAAGATCGCCAGTGGCAAAAAAACCTGCATGCCATAGAGAAAACCAATTAATTCCCAACATCTCTTAGAGTTAAGTGTATTTTCTTAACTAAAAATCAACCTTTCTGAGTTCTACTCATTGGTTTTATTTTAGTTATTTTTCTGTATATTTCTTACATTCAACAAGTATAATTTTAAAGCTTTTTTGTTTTTAATCTCTTGCCTTTTGCTGTAGAATTTTTAAAAAATATAAATTACAAAATTTTAAGCAGACTTTGAATATGTTTAATTTATACAGGGAAATGCAATGACTAGTTCAACATACAGCCCATATACCCTAAGGAAAAAGGTGAAACTGTTAATATTCTGTCACACAATAATACACATCTCATTACTATTCCCCTAAAAATTGAGCCATTAGGCGACTGATATATGGGATGAGTAAACTCTTCATTATCATTATGTTTCTTAGGAAAAACAGTAAAAAACTAGTGTGTATAGTTTTATCATATGCCCAATATTATGCTAAATATTAAAATGAACCACTATATTAGTCTATATGCAGTCTAGAAGTAAGATGTGCATATTACTAAATCATATGTACTTTAATTCTAAAATAATGGCATAAATTATTTTGTTTTTTTCCATATATGTCACTATGCTAAGTATCACATGCAGTTTAATTCAAATAACAACACTATGAGGTGAGTGTTCTTTAAATCATTATGCTTGATAAGAAACTAAAGCTTAAAAAGTGAATAATCTACCCAAAGTAACACAACTGGGACTCAGGAGATCTGGGATATATAATTGGGTCCTAAAACTCCAGGCACAGCACCCGACATCGGACCATTGAACTGCAAATCAAAGCTCGTGCTGAGATCAAGCCATACCGCAGCCTCTCAGTGGTTAGTCCCTCCAGTGGGGATTTTATAGTAAGAAAATATAATATCCCATAAGTTAAACAAAAGACATATTTTTGAGAGTACACTGTCAAAGAGTCACTTTTCTAAACTGTGAAACTCAGAGAGCATTTAAGATTCCACTTTTCAGAAGAAATGGGAAGTCACATAAAACAGAAATGCGATATAGCAGAAAGAAGAGCTACATCTGAAATTTTTGTGCTGAACATTATCCTGAATGGAAAATACCTGTTGTTGAACACTTTGTAGGTGAAATAGAGATGGTCTCTACTTTAAACACTGACCTCCATTATTTACAGAACGATGCAGTTCTTGGTGATAGGTGTACTAGCATCATCCTAGATACGATTTGGGTACTCAACATCGCTCTGAGAAGCAAAGCAAGAGGATGAAAGAAGAAAAGGAAGTGACACAAAAAAGTATACAGACATTGTCTGGTCATTCATGACAGATGATTTTACAGAGAGGAAGAACTGCAAGGAAAAATTATTACATAATTTTTATATATGGGTTATACCGATACTATTTCTGTATAATTACTTAATATGTGCATAAAATACACCATGCACTAAGAATGGCTTAAATAACTAATCCGAGCCTCACAAAAACCTGAGAAAGATAGTATTCTTTTCCTCATCTCCAGATAAAGAAGTTGAGACAATTAGAATTTAAGCAATTTGCTGAAGCTCTTATGCTGTTAAGTGGCAGGAACCAGATTCAACCTCAAGAATTCTTAACAGCTATTTTATTCTTTTGCCTCTGCAGAATACTTGCCATAAACAGGCATACACTAATTGTTGAGTAAATCTGTCAATGGCTTCCTCATATTCCAGATTCACGATTGTCCAAAACACACACAGGTGAAAAATGTTTATTATGTTTATTATTCCTACAACTGTAGGAATTTGGGGAAACTCAATGTAGACTGAAGGTACTGGACTTGTTTATCAAAAGCAGCTGCTACTAAAATACAATTACTTTTAAAAAATGAACTAAACAGGTAGTAGCGTAGGAAAATAATGAATTGTAATTATACAATATGCCTCATCCCTTGGTGAATTGTTACAATAGTGTATTAATCTGATACAAAATGTTTCAATCATAATAGGCATCACCTTTTGAAGGATATATTGAGGTATTCTCTTCATTACATTACATTACGTAAAAATTAGAATACTTCCCACTTATGCCCCCTGGTAATATTAATTCTGTGTAATAGAACCATGTCCACAATTTACATAAATCAGTTTTCCTCTTGTGAAAACTTTTGTCCATGAGAAAAGTTGCTTTTCCAACTGATAAAATAAGGTAGAAGCAACAGAAAATAAAAAGCAAATAAACTTGAGTGCTGAAATAAAAAGACGCTTATTTTCTTTTTCATTATCAATTTTCTTCGGTTGCTCAAAGCAGTGAATATATAACAGAGTAGGTCCTCCCAGGTTGCCAAAAGCCAGGGGCCTCAGTCTGGGGAAGTGCAATAGGCCAGAGCCAGCAACTCCCTGCCCCGACACGGGTGCAGAGGTGGCAGACTAAAGCAGCCGACTTCTGTAATGGGAAGGTCTGCCTATAAAGGGGGAATTGCTGGAGGCAAGAGGCTAATATAAACACAATGTAATTCGCAGGAGGAGGGAGAGAAAGCTCTAAAATTGAAACCATAGCTGGGACTTAATAGCCTGCAGTCTTGGGGCCACTAGCTTGTGAAGCAGGCTACACAGCACTTGAGTGACCTGGGGTGGGGTGGGGCTGGACAACCCACCCAGGGTGACTGGAGACTTCTTCCCATTCCCGGAAAAAGGGCAAAGGAAAACACGGCCATTGGTTAAAAAGCCAGACACTCCCACAGGCCTTCTGCACATGTGGGACTTTGGGAGGGCCCTTTTTAAAGCAAAGTGATGAAGAAGCCGCTCTGGGGGTTCAGCGCTCTCTTACTTCAGAGCTCTCTGGGTTCTGCCACACATGGGACGGGACTGCTCAGCCTTGGGGCTTGCTTCGCATCCTCAGTTGGGAAGTGCTTGCGGGGATGACAGAGGCCTGGCTTGATCGAGAGACTGGCCCCGTTTGGAACGTGGGCCTAAGCCAGCTCCTGGAGGCAAAGTCCCATGCTAAGACATACGCCTCTCTGCCTGAGATGCAGAGACCCAGTGTAACATAGTACCTGGGTCCTGGACTGCTGCCACTCTCTTGCCTAAGAGAAGGGCATGCAGTCTGAGAGCAGCACATGAAAGCACCAGCCCTGGGGGCAATGGCAGCCTCAGGCTCCGGGAGCTCACAGATGGAGCTTTCCCTGCATGACCTTCTGGAGTGATCCAGCAGCGCACCCCAGAGGCTGGTTGGAGACAGAGCTGCAAGAGATAATGGAGACATGGACCTCAGGAGCGCGCAAAAGAGAGAGAGGGAGAGAGAGAGAGGGAGGGAGAGAGGGAGAGGGAGCACGCCTGGCGGCGCTGAAGGATGGAGTGTACAGCTGTCTTAAGCTCCCAAGGGGCAAATAAGCTATAATGGGCAACTCTAGGATTTGGGCTTGGACTGTAATTTCCCCGGGGGTGGCTGTTTACTGTGTGTCAAGGATGAGGTTGGCTTGCAGCAGAGGGGTTTTCAGATCCTTCAAATTAGGTTTCCTGTTAATAAAACTTGTTTCCTTCCTCACATATCTTCATGGTATGTTGTTGGTACATGGTGCACAAGCGTCCGTACCCCACTCCACACAGTAACAAATGTATACAGTTCCTTTCAGCTTTCAGGAATGAATCCCACGTGAAATGTAAACCAAAGGTAAAGATAAAATTCATATTCCTCAGTTTACAACACCTTTGAGCAATGCTTGCTGTCCTTGATGACTTATAACAGTCAAGAAACACAGATTCAATACAATTTCCTAAAATAACTAATTCACTATATCTCTAATAAGTACTTAAGAACATTTACATAGAAAACACAATAATGAATTGACACTGTACTTCATAATGAGCATTTATGTTACCAGCATCTATTACATGCTTTTTTCCAACATATTTTCAAATAAGAAAGTCTGATGTAAAAGCTTTTAGGCCACTTCCTAACCATGAGTTTTAGAGTCCCTTAACATTTCTACACTTTTCCAAAAAGTTAATGTAATTAAATGGAAGTTTCCTTTTCTTGTTAAATACATATTTTAGGAATATTTAAACATTAAGTGATAGGTATTTATTCAGACCTGATTCCTTTCTACTGTTTTTATCCAATTATTGCCATAGACTTGGATGTACAACTTTTAAAGGATCTTCCCTTCTGTAAAAGTAGTAGAAATCAAGATTTGGAATAAGGAAAGACAGACAAGGGTAGCATAATTCATATCAAATTATTAAAAAAAGAAACTAACTCCTTCTTCTTGATGTTTTTTGTCCCTAAGAATTGCAATTTTCTTCAGTCTGAGATCTGAATGTTCTACTAATCATCACTTCTATATACTTCATTTTCTTCATTTCTTTATGACTCGAGTGGGATTAAAAAGTGCTGCAGACCTTTCATCCACAAAACACATCACAGATATTCATAAATATCATTTGTCCACAGCCACACCAAAAAGACCACAGGTCGTAATAGTTCTCAACCTTAGCCACCAACACTAATACAAAATTATGGAATTATGAATCGGCATATTTAATACTACCTAAGAATTTTTTTTTAATTCTAGAAATTAAACTTTAGTTTTTATATATGGAAATTAAACTTTTAGCTCTTAGATTCCTAGAGTTTCATTTATTAAAAATACATAATATACCATAATAATATAGTGTATATATACTTTTTATAGTTTTTCTATTAGTTTTCACACTTTAGTCCATTGATTAGGACATACGTAATGATTTTAAGTACTCGTTAAATGCATTTTCACCACCTTTTAGTAGACTTACATTTATCTTAGAATTGTTTATGTGGTTATTTATATTGCTAGATTTATCAATACCAAATAATATATATGTCTTTAGTATGTAAAATACTATAAAATGGTATATCTCTATTTTCATATATTCAATTTTCAAGTAGTCTCTTATGTAATTGCTTTTATATTTTTAATTTTAGAATTTCTTTCCTTTACAGTTTTAATATAATTTGTTGAGCATGAAATTTTATGATATTTATCTTCATTTTAGAGTGAATTTTTACAACTATAAATCATTTAAACACATACTTAAAACTATATATTTTTTCTAACTTTTCTTAGTTTGCATTATCAATTCAATAATTGTTATTTTCAATATTGTTTTTCTTTACACTAAAATTGAGATTTTTATTATTTTTAATTCTTTAATTTAAAAAATTGCCTTGGATATTCATTTAAATTATCTCTGTCATACCTAAATATATTAGCTGTTGATATTGCATTTTTGTTCACTTATTTTAGAGGGCCATTATTTCTAGGCTCTTTATATTGTAAGTCAGACATTTATTTTCTCCTGTAGAAAACACTATTAAAAGTTAAGATGTTTTACATCTTGGGTATACTGTCCACATTAGCTTTTTGGGAAAATTTAAGTTTTAAGCAGTAGGCAGTTTTATTTTCCAAAGCTCATAACAAATGCCCATTGCCTACTAATTTTTTTTTATGTAACACGGTTGCACCAAACAGAATAGACATTTCCTTCTGTTGTGTGTTTATCGCAAATGTAATGGGATAATGCGAAGCAGTTTATCATTACCTCCTTAAAAACAATCAATCTATGAAAGAATGATTTTTGTTAAATGGACAGTTTAAGAAGGCTATAGAGAGGAAATCCTAGGAGCTCTGCATGAGTGCTGATTCACAGGAGCTAACCAGTAAATTTCCAGGAATTTTGCAAACTGGTTATTAAAACCTTGGTAATTTGAAATCAGTAATTATACCACATACAGTAAATGCCACATGCCCAAGATAAAAACTTGGACAAAGTAGGTTTTGTTGTCAGACAAAATTAAACTACAAGGAAACTAGAGCCAATTGAATTATAAGACAAAGTGAGACAAACAAAAACATACATCTATGCAATTTTTAAAAAGGCTTCTCAATTATAAATGCAACTGTCCATAATACAACAGAAATATACTAATTTTATCCACAAAAAGGAAACATTCTAGGACATTATCCAATCATTAATGTATCTCCAAGACTAGAATTTCTTTGTGAATTCCCTTTGGTTAAGTATCAGTTCCACTAATCATGGTTACCAGATCACCTTATCTGAGGCCAAAAAAATAATTATGAAATGATGGAAAGAAAATGGAAAATGTTAGTGCATTTTTTAAAGAACAGAGGGTAAAAGCACAAAGAGCAATCACAACAGTCCTTCAGTCTATTTTGTGGACTAGAGATAATTCTATAGGTTTTTACCCTCTGTTCTTTAGCAAGCAATTCCTCTTCTGAGTATTGACTGAAAAATTTGAAAACATTTATTCAAATAGATATATTTATCCCTGGGTTCACTGCAGCATTATTCATTGCAGGTAAGACATGGAATCAACCTAAGAGTTCTTCGATGGATGATTGGATTAAAAAAATGGGGTACATATATACAATGGAATACTATTCAACCATAAGAAAAGATGAAATACTGCCATTTGCTAAAACATGAGAATATCATGCTAAGCAAAATAACTCAGAAGGAAAAAAATTTGAAAAACATGATTTCATTCATATGTGGGATATAAAAGAGAAAGCAACAAATGACTAAACAAAATGAAGAAACAAAAAACTCATAAACATAGGCAACAGTATGGTGATTACCAAAGTGGGTGGGGTGAGGGAGGTAAAAGAAGGTTAAGGGAGTCAACTACTGGTATATGATGACAAAAGGAGACTTGCCTTTGGCTGGTGAACACACAATACAATATACAGATGATGTATTACAGAACTGTATATCTGAAACTTATGTAATTATATTAAACAATGTCGCCCCAATACATTTAGTAAAATTTAAAAAATAGACTGATTCCTTTTAAACTTACAAAGCACCAACTCTCAGTCTTTACAATGGACTTTGAGTTAACCTCACTGGCTCCTTAGAAAGATATCCCTTATCAGATATATTCCAAGAAACCTACCAGTGGAACGTCCAAAAGGATTCCCTTTTAGAGGTCACAGCCCTTTAGCACCATACTTTGTGTCAGTGTGAATTTAAAGGCCTAGAGATTACCTTGATTGTTGATTAAATACAGGTCTAATTACCAATGCTGTTTTCTCTAAGTGTACGAGTGTCAAACTTCAGTCTGTTGATGGTAGATTAGATGGCAATTAAAAACATGAGTTGGAGGAAAGATCAAAATGTTGGTAACAGGCTTAGAACATTTCATGAGGTCAAGTATGAGAATGTTTTATAATATTAGAGTAAGACCAGATAAACTATTGATTTTCATGTCTACAGGGTAGAGAAAAGCTAATGTTTCACAGTAATATAAAAAAATAAATAAATTATGCTTTCTGATTATTCTTTTTATTCAACTTGTTTAATAAATGGAATACACTTCTTACACTTCTAGATAAGTGACCCAAGAAAGAGAAAGGCAATATGTTTGTATTGGCCAATAATATTATTTAAAATATAAAGATTTTTAACCATAGTTACCAGTTATGGAATTATTAACTTTTCTAAGTACTGTCATAATTTTCTTGTTAAATAGGCAACTATGAAGACTATGTAGCAAATAGAAAATATAATGTAAAATATTCAATTAAAAAGTAGAATACAGGTGGCTAAATATTGTATAGTTTCAGCTAAGTAAAATATGTGTATCAATAAGAACGCAGACTTAGAACGACATTTGCTCTAGTGATAACAGAATTACAATGCTGCAATTAGGTGTGACTTTTTTTCCTTCTAAAAACATATTGTGGTACATTGTATATTTTAACAAAAGAAACTGGATGTCAAACTTTTTACACTATAGCTAAAGTTAAATTTTCAGCATTTGAAAGTGAATATACCAATAAATATTAAGCAGTTCTAACTGGCTAAGTTTCCTATTGAAATAATTTTTAGGTAATGAGAAATCATGGCCAGTCTATAATACAGGCCTAAAACATTACTGCCTTTCATATTCCATTGAGAAGAACTTAGTCATATAGTCAAACATATATTCAAATAATACCTGGATGGGGCAGCATGCCCAGCTAAAATTACATTACTATAGAAGGAGAAAATGAATGTTAGAGGACAGTTGGCAGTCCTTCCTATGATTCCCATGTTCAAGAGTCTCATGGAAACAGCAGAGTCCTTGACATGAATAGACATTGGTGGTTGGTGTGTTAATCAGTAACCAATAAACAAAGACCAATGACCAATACCTGGATATTTGATGCTTTGGTGCTACCTAATACTCCAGCACCCTCATTCAATGTGAGGAGTGAGTGAGATTGAATTGTGGGAAGTGAGCGAGATTGAATTTTCCATGAGTTTAGGATTATAGTGTTCAGACTTGAGTTAATTAAAAAAAAATTAGTTATTCATTGAATACCTGTATTTATGGGCCAGGACCTATAGCTACTTCATGGAGTTTATCAGAGAATCTGTAGTTTTCAGAATTAGTTTTATTTGTGTAAATATTTGCTTATTTATAGCTTGTCTTTCTAATTTATTCACAGAGTCCAATTTTATCTAATAAAAATTATTACCCTGAATTAATTCCTATGTAATTCTAAAATAACATGACTGAGGCATCATAAGTGATTATGTCTGGAAACATTCCAAGTTATTTTTTCAAATCCGTTGCTTAAAAGTCTAGAGATAAGTTTTCAGATATATTAGATAACATAAAAAAATCAATATTGACAATATTGTCTCACTATAATGAGTAGGAAGTTGCTCATCCCCCCCATTACAAAAATAATCCCTTTTTTACCCAAGACAGTGAGAGGTTATAAGGTCAGTGAAAAATCTTAAAAAAAAAAAAATCACCAACTACTAAATGTATGCCTTCTTTTCCCTTCAGTTTTCCAGGTTAATTTTATTGCTCTATATGTAAAATTCTTAATTATTACAATATTATTGACTATATTCCCTATGCTGTACTTAACATCCCCGTGACTATCTTGTAGCTACTAATTTGTACTTCTTAATTCCATCACCGTTGTCACCCAGTACCCCAAACTCCTTTCACACTTCAACCATCAGTCTGTTTTCTGGATCTATGAGTCTGTTTCTGGTTTGTTTGTTTACATTGTTCATCAGATGTCACATGTAAGTGCCACATAGGTACTATAAATATTGGGGAAACACTTTGTAAAGTATATGATTGTCCAACCACTATGTTGTACATCTGAAACTAATACAAAATAATATTGAATGTAAACTGTAATTGAAGAAATTTTAAAATTAAAAAAAAAGAGTGTAGAAATCTTAAAGTTCCTCTCATCTTTGGTGTATACAGGAATATAATTATTTCCAAAAATATGTCCACAGAAGTAAAAAAGACAGCAACAGATTGTGTTTTATTTATTTTTAATATTTATTATACTTTTTCCCATTTTGCAAGATTATATAGTTAATGTAAAGAAAGAATGGAAACTTCACCAAAAATGAAGTAAGCAGGAAAAATAAACATTCAAAAAATTACCCAGAAATAAGCACTGTACACCTTTAATGTATTCTTTCATGCTATTCATCTATACATATGTGTACATATTCTTTTTGCTATATTAATTGTACATTATCTTTGTTTTTCCATTAATATGATAGCATAACACTTCAGTTATTAATATTTTAAATAACATTTTCAATGCCTGCATTATAATACATTGCAAGGTGTTTCTAAAAGGTACTTAATTCCTTAAGGAACTAATACAGTATGGAGGTTAAGGGCTTTATGTTTTTCTTTCCTGGCTCTACTGCCATCCACTGAGTTGCTTCCAGGCAAGCCCATTACAATTTCTAATGCTACATAAATCACAATTATAGTATCAGGACCTACCTCATAGGTGTTCGTGAAGTTTTAATGAGGTACTCAGTGTATACTGGCACAGTGGCACATTGTTAAGGTTCGATAAATGATAACTGTTTTTATTTAGAACCAACAGAAAATAGTTGAGTCACATTAATGAGAGTGTGCTAGTTGCATTAGTGAAGGTTTGCTAGAATAAGGTCCTACATAACTCGAGTCTAAAGTGTTCAAGGCTTGCTTGCGACCAGTTCTAATTGAATGACAGATTCATCTATGGTTCCAGAGTTTGAGTGATCAGGTTACTTGGTCTTCTGCAAGGAAGGTCCAGATTATTTGTATCTATCAATAAACCCTCAATTAAATAAACTAGCTTGAAAGTTTTTGTCTCTTAAAAGCAAAGCCATGCTAACTGAAATATAACCCTTACCTAAAAAAGCTTAGTAAGGACTTACCATCATTTATTTTAGGAAAATGAATGCCCTTATTGCTCCAGAAATCAAGATAGAAAAGATTAGGAAAGAAAATGAACTGCATGTAGAAAATACACAAATTTAGAAAGTCCTGTTTCTTTACATACTAGAGTGTTGTTGCAGGTACTGGTCTCTTTACTTATTTATTTAATCTGACCAACTCCATGTAATTCTTAAGTATTTTTAAAATTTTTTCAATTACAGTTAACCCGCTCTGACAAAATATAGTTTTCTTTTCTTATGGCAATTAGATTGTAAATTTAAATGGATTCAACATTTTTTTAATCTTAAATGTAATAAAGTTAATGTCAAACATAACCTCTTTGTCACTAAGATGGTTCTATGAAATAAAAATTCCTTATTCCTATGAAACTACAATTGAAATTTCACTTGATCCACTATAATTAAAAATAATAGCTGTGTGTATTACTATTTTTCTTTATAAGTGTTGTCTGCAGACTCATTTTAGGAGTGTGGTATAGATGAATGAATACTTATTAAAGCATTCTGAAAGTCTTCTTAAAACAAAAATAACAATTAGATATTTTATATCTAGCCTAATGAAGGAACTGTTAAAGTGCAGAACCATACACTTTAAAATAAAGACAGGCTGCTTTTATTAACACAAATGAGCGAAATAAATTCCTCTTCTAAATTTAGCATAGGTGAGTAAAGCAAACTCATTACATTAAAACTCAAGATGATAAATAATTGGTACTTCATCATATATGAAATCTTTGTATCATTTTATTTTTGCTATTTTATACTTTACTCAATTTGGATTTCAGGTATATTATCTAAAATCAATTCTCAACTTACAGGTTCACATTTCTGTGTTTCATATCATGTTTATGTCCTGCATTTCATAAGGTATACAAATAGCAGTTTAATATAAAGTAATGCAAATTTATTTTTATTAATAAACTTTTTATTTTAGAGCATTTTTAGATTTATAGAATAATGCAAAAAGAGCACAGAGATATACTGCATTACCACACACTTTGCTTACTCTTAGTGACATCTTATATTAGTATGTACCTTTGTTACAATCAATGAACTAATAGTGTCTATTATTATTAACTAAAGTTTATATTTTATTTGCATTTCCTGTTCCTACCTAGCATCCCTTCTATGTTCCTGGTTAGTACTCAGGACACTACATAACATTCAGTCATTGTGTCTCCTTAGGATCCTCTTGCTTGTGATATACAGTTATTTTTAAGGCCTTATATTTTGTATGTGAGTTCTAGGCAGAAAACAAAAAACAAAAATAAAAAGCCCCGAACTCATATCCTCCTTTCTTATGCAAACAAACTGAAAGACATGGAAGAAAATAGTCTCCAAATCCCCAAGCTGATATACTAAAACTTTTAAAAAGTAAAGAAGAATCATTAGTGAGGCAAAGGCCATCAGCTGTCCCTCATTTGCATTCTTTTCTTCTGTGTAGCAAGAGAACACCTTGAGCTTTAGCAGAGCACACAGCTACCCAGCTAGGGTCTGAACTTTCCTTTGTAACTAGGCATGGCAATATGGCTAGGTCAGGCCAATGTGAAATGAAAGAAAGGAATCTTCAAACAACCTCTAGGTCACTTCCTTCTAATCTGTGCTTGGGTGCCTTCTTTCTCCTTTCCATGAGCTAATGAGCTCACTGCACTCAATATGGATGGCACGAATCCAGGATATGGAAGAGCTATGGGATTCAAGGCATCTATCTGGACCTCTCAATACCCTCCTGGAGTAAAGCTTATCCACTTGCCTTATACTCCTCACCTCTGAGCCATTTTAAAGGAAAGAAATAAACTTCTATATTATTTACACCCACATAATCATGAAAATCTGTTAAAATAATTTATCATGTACAATACCAAAACTGATGCAGGACAAAAAAAGATGATTAGAAATTCAAATTAAAATGCACAAATTAAAAAACTAAATTTAAATCTTAATCACATTGTAAAAATGAAAGTTAATGTTATATCAGTAATTATTCATTTTTCAGTGCTCAATCGAAAAGCTTTGAAAAACTAATTTTATGTAGAACCTTATAGCTAAATTTCTAATAAATAAGAATTGCTATACTTGAACTATGTTATTTTCCTTACATTATTATAAATGTATAAAACAGATTTATTTTTACATGAATTCCAAAACTGCCTTGATTTTTTTTGAATGAATGTGAAAATGCCTGCACACAAATCACTATTTGCTTAAAGTGCACTCAGAAAAAAGATCTTAAAGCAAGAAATACTCTTAGAAGATCTGCAAAACTAAAAAAAAAAAAAAATCTATGCAGCTTTCTAGAATAAGAGCCCCCAGCTACTTCATTAGATATTTATTTTCACAATTACAGCAATAGTTGGAAGCATTCAGCCTTGGAACATCAAACATAAAAATGGAGGGTGTATTAGATTATATATTTCTGACTGCGTATCTCAACTGAATCATTGGAAATTCCTCATTGGTCTGATATGATATTATCCCTGAAGCTACTTAATGGGTTGTGTAATCCAGGTTTCAACTTGGAGGACCTACTCCTTGGAAAGCAGGTTAAAGTGACATTGAAAGACCAATTTGATAGTCTGTGCAAAGCCTTCCCCATGATCTACTGGTTTCTACAGACATATGATGCTGGGTCTAATCTTTTATGACGTAACCTTCCACCTGCCATGTCACTATAACAAGAGCCCAAGGTCTTTTTTCCAGTATTCAAAAGAAATCCAATTATATTTTTTAGTCGTATAGCATTTTTTAAGAGTTGTGGGAACAAAAATAAAATGGATCACATAGTAGACTAAATGGCCTAAACACAGCAACTGCATTGTCCCTCAGGTATATGTAGGGTAGCCTTTCACTAGCTTCTGTATCCAATTAATATTTCAAAATGTATAGAGATTATTGGAAAAGAGTCTCACAGGCACTAGCACGCAAACAACTTAGAAAGTATCTAGAGCCAGACACAGTAACCTAACCTCTTCCCTATTTAAATATAATTAGAGGAAGTTGCAATCTTAAAGGTTTCATAGGCCAGGACCAGGGACATTACTGGAAGCATAAGCAAAAAGATATACTAGGTGAATAAATGAGCTAAAGAACTGTGAGTGCACCAAAACATAACCAGGTGACCTGTATGTGTGAATAAAAAAATAATGGCTTACATACTAATACTATATTTAATAACAACAACAAAAAGCTCGTTAGCTACCCTGGATTCAATGCTAAAATTTATTAAGATTCTTTACAATAAGTAGAGTATGTTATTTACTTATTTGTCTGTTTGCTTATTTGTTTCAATCATGTTTAAAAGTCAGTTTTGAATCCCAGATTTCCTTTCAGTTCTAATCTCTATTTTTTTCCTTACTTTTCTCCTAATCTATGGATATTCTGCAAAGATTCAGTAGCCAAAGTTCAGGGGAAAGATGGAGATGAATGCATCAAGTGAAGGTAACAATCAGGGTGATAAGGAAAAAGAACTGGCTGCTGTACAAAGAAAGATGTTATAGGCAAAATACATTCTGCAGTAGTTCTGCTGCTACAATGTCATATAAAGTAAATGTTCTGTCTAGCTGTCACAATAGAATCATGAGAAAGGGAAATGCAGGGTTTCCTTTATTTAACATAAAACCATCATTGTTATTGTGGTGGGTCTGCAGAGCATCTCACCTTCTCTTGTATTTAATAAAACTTACGATAAGTCCTACAAATCTTTAACAATATCTGTAATGTTTTTTCAAACAGGTAAAACAGTATTAGCCTCTATTTGTCAACAAAAATACCCAATGCTATGCCCTACAGGCCAATGAAAAACAAGGGTATTGCAGTCATAGACCAATTACTGTGGCTTAGAGGTTCCATTTTCTGGCCCCAAGAACACCAAGTCCTCTCATTTCCCAGGAAGTACGAACAGTTTGTCCAATTGCATTCTGGCCATGTCCTCATTTGAACCTTGAAAGTCTTCAGGGAAACAAAACAGCCTTTCCCACCAGTCAAACTCAAGAGTCAGTCTAGAACCAACATCAGAACCTGACACCAGAAAGGGTTTCAGGAGAGATAAAGCAGTTAATTTGTAAAGGTTCAGTGAGGCAGCAGAAACCTAATGAACAGAGAAAAATGACCTAAAGCTGGACATCAAGAGACGGAGTCATAAAACACCATAGCAGGATGCCATAAATGGGTTGCTCTGCAGAGGTCAATTTTGATTTTCTTTTTTGTCTCTTCTGGTTTAACTGAATTGAGCTCTAAGAAGGAGAAAAATCACCTTGCAGTAGATGTCTCCAGTGTTTCCTAATGCTGGGGGTTGGGAGGGAGCCTTGAGCAGTCTCCCTCAGTTATGCAAATATAGGTCGTGTGAAGTCCATTTTTTTGAAAGAAGGATATGACAAGAAATTTTGATGTTCCAGTAGCTCTTCTCAAATGGAGATGGTTAATAAGCAAAGAATTAAAGAAAATTATAACCTTCTGGCAAGGAGAAAACTAACACCTAGCTCTCATTTGCTGAGATTAAAAGTCGGAGAACACTGTCAGAGAGTCAAGTGTTACCTTAACCAAGACCAGAGCACAAAGAAACTAGGTGAAGAGCTGACTCTGGGATGAAATTCCAAACAGAAAATCTTTAAATGAAAGATCTATTTCTTTAGATAGATAGTGCTGTGTCTGTCTCAGGTCCTTTTATCATACCTGAATTTCTAGAATGCAAAAAGTAAGTTAAAAAAGCTAGTCTCTAGGCACTACACATTGGGGCTCAACACTGATACATCATGAGTCCTTGCTCTTCTGAAAGGGTAACAATGTGGTTCAGCTTCCTTTCAAGTGAGTCTCAGTCTCAGCT